>CM076846.1:185668585-185690440 GCA_039519185.1 Astragalus membranaceus
ACACAATACCCCCTAATATACACATACCCCCTAAAGGCCACATGGCACTCTCTCAATGTCTCTATAAAAAGGACTATTATTTTAATACTATTACTAGTAACATACCCGTGCATCCGCACGGGGTCGATCGCATTACACGGTACAATCAGTACTCAAATAGAAATTAAAAAAACATAGGTTAATAAATGTCATTTAAAAAACGACGAAGAGCCTCACATGTAATCAACTACAATCAATCAATTATCTTATATAAAAATGTCAAGGATCAGAAACTCTCAGTTCGAAAGACTAAATACATAATTCTCCATCAAAGACAATGAGACTAAACCAATATATTCAACCAAAACTATTACATGTTTTTTGACTTGTTTTGGACTTAAGGTATACCCCTCTTCAAGCAGCATGCTGATATCCATGTTGGACTTAGAGCTTAAGCTAGGGGTGTAACCTACACAAAAAAAAATAACGAAAAGCATCACAGGTAGTAGGTAGTGCTCCTAATCAATCAATAGGAAGGTATTAATAAATGAAGGATTTAGCATTATGTGCATTTGTTGTACATGAAAATCAGAAGGGAAAAAAATCGAAGATGAGAAGCAAACAACAAACACAATCCTTCATATCACATAATTACATGACAAAATGACCATCCCAATTATAGATCATCACTTGATTAAAGGAATTCAATTATGTCTTACAAACTTAATCATTCCTATCACATAGTTGTAAAGCAAGCTGAACAAATAAAGCTCAATCTTTGCTAACTCATCATCTTATCCTTTGTCATATAAAGCTCAATCTTTGCTCTAGAAAGATCTCATTTTCTTGTTGCCTATTAGGAAAAAAGTGAACCCACTGATTGCTATTTGCATAGGATAAATTAGCAGAAGATAAAGTGCAAGATAACAGGATAAATTTGAGCACAACAAAAAAGACTTTTGTTAGAGAAGAACATAAAATAACATGTTAACTTTGTAGTTTCCTTTTCCAGTGAAACTGTTCTCTCTAATCTAAATCCTTTTAGCAAAGTTTCTAACTACTTTTTTATCATCATAGACCCACACTCATCTACTTTGACTATTTAGGTGAGATATAAGTTGGGTTAAATATGGCAATACACTTAAAGGCAAGAAAGAGTAGTTGAACATCAGAAAACTTGAAATAAAATAGACTTACTTTAAAGGAGAAAACTAAAATAAGGAATGCTCGCAAAAGCGGCAAAGCCTACACCTCTATTTGAAAGCATGAAAGCATCTTGGAGGTAAGGATCATTTCTTTTACACTTAGGAATACAGAACCGCCTGCAAAGAGTTTCCTCATAAAGGTAAAAAAAGCCATTCAAAAGGCAAAATGATTAGAATGCATGAGCAGAAAAGGCAGCACTGAACGTAAGTCATAAGAGACTAATTTTGAGTAAAAGAAAAAAGTGTTGACAGAAATAACAAAAGTGAGACAATCACATTGGTATCTCTAACAACCCAAAACGCCACAAAAACATTCTTCAAAGTAGTTTTAAATAGTAAATGAGCATGCTTTTCTTGCCACAAACTGATTCCAATGAAATCCCAAAAGAAAATTACCTTCCCACATTGTAAGGTCAGACAGCTTTTACAATAAAAAAACTATCCGTTGAACTTTCCTGCCATATAATAAAAATAAAATAGCTAGTGAGATCATCAATGGAAAGAAAGAACCATTCAAATTAATGCAAATTTTTAAATTTGACAAAAGCTGCAGATAGTGGAAAATGCTCGCAAAATATGTTTTGCTAGTTTTCAATCATTGGTTGTCCTGCTACTACAATACCAATATATGCAGATATTTCCGACGGATATTTATGCATTTCCGACGGAATCGTCCCGGGCTTTCTTATCCAAAAAAGGTGTGGCCAAACAACTGTGGTAGAAAACCTAGTAGTAGGCTAGTAGCATAATTCTGATGAAAGTTTATCGATGCTCATGTCAGTAAAAACTCACCTCCATACCTTCAGGTCCTGGAGAATCAAGTGTGGTAGCAAGGGCATCATGAAGTGTCCATATCATATTGTCTATTACCATCTCCAAATCTAGCAATTATCACCGGCATGCCACAAAAAGGAAAAAATTCCTATTAGTAGAAGAAGTTAGGCCACCATATTGTCTATTTGAACTAATTGAAATTAAGGGATTTAAAATGGCACACACATTTATCGTATCCTATTAATGTCAGTCTGTCAGACCACCACCATATTAGTACTTGAAATCAATAATTTATATCAGCATATTTAGATTTATAGTATTTACATAAATTTCAACAGACATTGCAAAAGAAATTAACCTCTGGTTAAAATCTAAATAGAAAAAAAAATCAATAATGAGAATAACAAAAGAAAAAATGTGTCAAATTTGGTCATCTCTTAGGTCATGCAGGTCTTCAATAGTAAACATATGAACCTGGCAACTTGACTTGCTTCAGTAACTATATTTTTTGTCTAACAAATAGAAAAGTCAAAGTATTTCCAATTCCAGTAGAAATACCTGGTCTTGTTTTCCAGATTATTAGTGTAGGCTACATCATTGTAAAGTTAGAGATATTAAAAAGTTAAGATGCAAAAGAATGCAATTATGCAATGAATAGGGAAAGTAACTTGAAAAGCAAGGTTATGGGAGAAGACCAACCTGACTTAGTATCCTAAAAAGATTGCACAGCTAATGGTTACCGCAGCAACAAACCGACTGGCCATGTGACATCATCAATAGGACCAGCAAAAGAAATGAGTAAATTGTCCTTTGGGAAACTATCAAAGAGCAAAGGGAACAAAGGAGAAAAACCATAGTCAAAATCTACACATAAATGGCTACCAAGGTTTTTGCATCAGATTGAAACAACAACACTGATCGATTTTGCAAAGTAAAAAACAATATTAAAAAGGAGCTTTCAGAATAAAAGACCCTTTAGCGACATAATAAAAAAGAACTTGTCAAAATCTACATATGAATGGCTAACAGTAGTTGGAAGCAAATTGTGCTTAACCTGAATCCAAATTTCACAATCTGATATGGGTCTAAATTAGACCAAGATAAGGACAAAACATGGCACAATAAGATCAAATTGCAAGCTTCAACAATTCATGCACTGAGACTCTTCAGACATAGGTTATGTAAATGCAAAACTCATGGCATATATATTAAACTAACAATATATGAGTCCTTAAAATGATTATGAATAAAAATAAAAGAGAATCTCACGGTCAAATAAAACTACAACTTAATTTAAGAGGATAACACCAAATTTAAGAATCAAAATATGTGATGATTAGTACCTAATCCTCCTGTAAGAAGTCAGAACTGGCCTGTTTATTTAATGAACATGTCAGCAGCAACGACTCCAACCTCAGAAGTCACCTGCAAATCACAACCCAGTAGTACCCTTGTTATAGGTCAAATATAGCATATCAACCGATGATTGTATGTTGAAAATCAGAACCCAATAGAAAATCATGACCATAATTGAGAATTGAATAACACATGTTCTCCTCCTCATCACAAAAGATGCTGTGAAAATACTACAACATATTATGTGTCTTGATGAAATTCCTACACCACACTTTGTCCTTGTAATTACGGCAAACTGGGAAAAAGTTAAAAACATCTAGTTAAACCTTTTTTTTTTGACAAACAACATCCAGCAAACCTCTTCTCTATTAAAGAAGAAAGTTGTTAACCATTAAAACTATAAGCCAACGAAAAGAATAAAAAATGAAAATAAGAAAAACAATGAAATAAAATGAAGATTTCCAGTAGCGAAAAATAAGAGAGAAAGAAAAAAGACCCTTTGCTTGAACCCAACAAAAGAAAATACAATACAATTGCAAATGTAAGTGAGTTGGCATAAAAATCGTATCTTTAGCAAAATGGGTTGAATGTGAAAAGGAAATAACGTTTCAGGTCTCTAAAAATACAAAGATGATTCATTTTTCTTTATTTTTTCGGTTTAAGTTTTGAAGTTTGAGTTTGAAGCTGTTAATGTCAAATTTGATGATTGAAATAAAATATGGCAAATTTCCTATCTATTTGAGGTAAACAACCAGCTGTGGATATCCAAAACCTAAATGAATGTTTCAGTTTTAAGTTTTTAAGGAGAAGAAATGAAGAAAATGTTTGATGAAGAAGAAATGAAGAAAGGAAACCAGAACCCCCAAATCAGCAAACAGAGAGGTTTCAAATTTGTCATAGTTTCAAGATCGTACCTTTTTTTTCTCTCCCTCTGTGTTGATCTTGTTGTTGTTGCAGCTAAAAAAATTCTCCCTCTCCGTTTGTTCCTCTTCTTCTCGGATGTGGTTAGTGTTTTTGTTTGTTCTTTTTATCTCCCATCCCTTTTCTCCCCAGCTCTGTTACCTCTCCGTTCTTTTACTCTCTCGTTTCCCGTTTCAATTACTTGGTTGAATGAAGGTGCTTTTGTCGATGGAAGCTGAAGGAGGAAGATGAATCAGAGAGGTTCAAGGAAGAAGCCGGCGAGATTTTAGGTTGAGAGAAGGCGAGATTTTAGGGGTTCAAGGAAAAAGAGTTTTTGAATTTTGAAATTGAAACCGAAAAGACCGAAATGAAAGCAGTAATAGAGCTGACCGTAAAAAAGCCCATGTTCTGCATCCCTAAGAAGAAATGTTAAATTACAATTGTAGCCCTTTTGTGATTTAAAAAATGTAAAGAAAAGACAGATGGCATTTAGTGGTGGAGGCTTTTGTTGGTAAATCAAGTGTGGTTTATTGGTATTAATAGATATTAGATTAGATAAACAGTTTGAAACTCCTTTTTTTGGCATGGATCGTGAGTATGCTAGGGAAGTCACAAAAATAACATGCTTTATAATATAAGTTAAATATAATTTAAAATAGATAAAAAAACTCACCATTTCCCAAACTTCACATGGCAGAAAATTGAAGCTAAAAAGCAACCTTTTTTAAAGAAGATGAGGAAGGGGACAGGAACAAAGTCTCTATTGTCATGTTTATTAACTGCACAACACAACACACACCTAAAAACATGAAATAACAATGAATAAGTAACTAAAAAAATGTTGCATATTGATATAGTGCCTAGGCCTTTAAACAACTATTATCTGTTTTGTTTTGTATCCTAGCAATTAATATGGTCACTTTGTGGTAACGACTTATATGTTTTTCAGTGTGCTAATGCCTCGAAAGTTTGATACCATAAAGGATATCATTGAGTCAAATGATATATGGAAAGCTGCTCTAAGGATCACTGATATTTTATTCTTTATTTAATATTTAAAACTGAATATATTTTCAATTATTTAGTTTCAAACTGAATTTTATATCTTTGATTGCTGCAGGTACAAAGTGGAGTTGAAAGGCTACCATAAAAATGAGAGTGAAACCTATTTTGAGATACAATTTGAGTCTCACAACATCGGAGCTTCAAACCAGAATGATTGAGGCATTTTTCTCAATCATATTTTGTTCTAATCCGACTTGGAGGTATGATTGTATTTTGGATGCTATTGTGTCTTCAGTACAAATCATCTCTCATACGCATAATCCGACTTGGAGGTATGATTGTATTTTGGATCCAAACATACGGGGTTTCAATTTTCAAAGGTAACTATATTGACAATCAATGCGCTACTTCTACAAAAATATGTTTTCAATATATCCAAAGTTTTATTTTTATTTAACTTAAAAGCTGATAATGTGACCATTTGAAGTAAAGGAAGAAGAACTAAGTTGTTGAACAATGTAAAGATTGAAGAGTCCTTATCTATTTGTCTGAATTGAGAAAAATAAGTTGCACATTGACTTGGATTTTAATTCATGTATTATCTAAGTTTGTATTTTTTGTGGCTCACGTTTTGTAAAATATTAGGCTGTCACTTTGGATTTAGCTAATTTTATCTTTGTCATTGCCTTCCAATTTGAAGACAAATTTGGAATGATCAAAATTTAAGTGGATCAATACATTTTGTAATATCATTTTACAGTGGATACTTAGCATAACACATTGCATTCCTTTACTTTACGTACAGGCTAAAGATTTTGGTCTCATACCAAATTATTTGCTAAGTTTTATAATGGGCACCGTGATTCAATCATGGAAAAAGATTTAATCAATGTAATATCAATTTAATATTAGTTGTTTAGATCATGTCCAATTTTATTAAGTTGGGAATGTAATATAGTAGACTAGGTAGTAATCAACGGATTGATATTTTGGTCTTCCCATTAAATTCTGTTTGAATGCTTTTATGATCTTCTCTTGGCCTTTCTTTCTCTTGGTTACCTGCTTAGCTGATGCTTTTCTGCATTTTGGGCTTCTTTAATTTCACTTTGTACTTGCTTATGTAAATTATTCTTCTACTTAGTATAACCGTTTATTTGTTGGAGAATGAGGTGCAAGGATGTTTGCAACCTTTATTTCTTACTTTAACATAGTATAATTATATTATTGAATTGTTCATTTCCTTTGGATGGAGTTTGAGATAGATAGTGTGATGAAGAATCTTCAAACAATGACGGCATCTGCTTTTATTTCATTGAAACTATGACGGCATCTGCTTTTATTTCATTCAGATCATGTTGGGGCTCAGTAAACAAAAAACACGGGAAACATTGAATTAATATAATATTTCTTTATTTGTTTTTTAGTGACTTTTGATTTTGTTATCGCAACAAAACTAATACATTTTTGGTTGTTCAACTTTTTTTTCCTTCACTAAGCTTTCAAAATTTTATTTTTAGTATGAACATGTTATTTGTTTTACTATTATGAATCACAATTGCTTGCAACTTTAATGACAGGAACCATTACTCTACAAATATATGCTTATATTTTGTTGTACGCTCTAACTTAAATAATATCTCAATAACTCTATCCCCATTTGAAATTTTGATTTATACATCAAAAAAATGTTTATCCCCATTATAACTTTGTCATTACCTCAACAAAACCGTTAAAATCCTTATATTTTACAACCAATATTAGATGGATGTCATTGGAAATTTTTACTTTTGTTTGAGTATTTTATTTTACCAATACTTTTGTTTGAGTATAATCCTGCCACATAAGGGGATCAGCCCGTGCGGATGCACGGGTCATGTACTAGTATCCAATAAAAACTTGTTCACACTAGTGCAAAAATGACATTAGAATTAGACATTTAAAGTCAGGCGCCCAGATGCCTGACTACATAGGTAGACACGGTGGCAAACTTGTAAATAAGTGGCAAAAATCGCGAGTAATAAGGTCAAGCGGATACACGCCTGACTTCTAAAGTGAAGAAATAGTGAGAAAATAAGACTTTAGAAGTCAGGCATGTATGCGCCTGACTACATAAGTGACACGGTGGCAAACTTGTAATTAGCAGTGGATTTTTTTTCTTCTGTTCTAATACTTTAGACGTCATGCGTCTATTCTCGCTTGACCTCTAAAGTACTTTAGAAGTCAGGCATATACACGCTTGACCTCTAAAGTACTAAAATAAATAAAAAAATTTCACCCTCTCAAATCAGAACACTCTCTCCTCTCCATTCTCACTCTCACTCTCACTCTCACGCGAAAACCCTAATCCTTCTTCTTCTCTAATCCTTCTTCTTCACTCCCTCGCCCCCTCACCCCCTCACCGTCACCCACACTCCCTCACCGTCACCCTCACTCCCTCACTCCCCCTCACCGTGAAACTCAGAACACTCTCCACCCCATTCACGCCATTCTCAAGCCGTCCTTTCGCGTCCTCACGCCTCACTCCGAGAACGCCGCCCTCCGCCTCGCCTCGCCTCGCCGTGCACCACTCCACCCTCCGGCGCGCGTCTTTTCCGTTGCTCTCTCCACTTCAGTTTCACGCTCAACGCTCACGCTCACGCCCGCTGCTTCTGAGTTTCACGCTAAACTCCTCTTCCATTTTCCAGGCAAGTCTCCCTCTCTCTCTCTCTCCCTCTCCCTCTCCCTGTGTCTCTCTCTCTCTGTCGCTCTCTCTGCCTCTCTTTCTAGGTTTTTTTTGATACTGTTCTGAATCCCCTATTGCAACGAGCGTGTTGCACAGCTCCTATCTAATTCCTAATTTCTCAGTTTGAAACATGTGTGTTGCAAACCCTAGTTTTTTTGATTTGAACACGGGTCAGATCCAGAAGTCGCAAACCCTAGTTTTTTTGATTTGAACATGGGTCAGTTTGATGATGCTTATGAGTATAGGCATGTTGTTGAAATGGAAATCTTCCTGTTTGATTTTGATGAGTCTGAAATGAAATCTGAATCGTGACTTTTGTTTGACTTTCAATTTAATGAACTCATCAATATCATAACAGTTCTTTGATTGGAATAGCTTCTGTGTGTGATGATGATTCTATTGGAAACTCTTGGATACACATAATCCTTCTAATGTGATAGTTGTTTTTATCAATAAAATCTCATTCATTTGTTTGACATACTAATGTGATAGTTGTTTTTATGTTATTGTGATAGTTTAAGATTGCTATAGCTATAAATATCATTCATTCATTTGTTTGACATGAATTCAGGGAGTTTAAGGAAGCCAACAAGGTGGACAGGGAGTTGAATGGTGTAGAATTAATACGGTGATGAGTGCTGGTTGAGTTTTTCTTGTGAGTCTTGTGCTTGAGGAGACAAAATTAGAGTTCATTTGTTAAGTTGATGCATATGGATGTGCTCGATGAAGATAAGTGTATTTGGATTTCTAGAAAGGTTGGAATGTTTGTTTTTTGTTTGATTTCCTGACATAGTTGGTTCTTGGTGTAGGTAATGGAATGACATTGTGATGAAGCCATGACATATGATTCAGTTTCTTCACACAATCACAAGTTAGAATACGCTCAAGCTTTTGTGAAGAAAGGGTATATTATGTCTTACATCTTTAGAGCCAAATCCAAGTTAGAAAGGGTATATTATTTCTTTTTAATGTGTTGCTCAAGAGAAGAATGTAAATGTTACTGATAGAAGCAGGCAGACTAGAAGGGGATTAGATACTCAGAAGAGAGGAAATTTAGGTGAGAAAAATGGGACTACAGGGACTGCTACTCAGACTGTGGAAGAGATGAACACAGAGGAAACAATTGAACCAATTGTGTCAGGGAATTTTCAGTCAATTCTTGCTGAAGATAAAGAGAATACTGCAAGAGATTCCAATATGGATATGGATCACATGGAGAGAAATGATGGTGATCAAGATGCAGAACATCACAGGAGAGATAATTATGTTCACTATGAAGATTGGACCACTGTTGATGAGAATGGACAAGTGCAGGTTCATTCCCAGGAGATACCAATGAAGGATAACACTGGGAGGTTTGGCTCAAGGAGACCACCATCATATTGTGTTGGAGAATCACCATGGCCATGCTCCTAGGCCTCCAGACAAGGAGGATCTTAACTGGCACAACCAGCTTCAAACTAGTTCCCAGGATCCCAATTTGAAGCAGGTTTTGGCAGATAATGGGACTGAAATTGAATACGCAACAAGAGATGACTTTGTTACTGAAATGTAACATAGCTTTTAAAAAGAGCTTGGTGTAAATTTGTGGAATTTAACATATGCAGACCATTCTGTTGTTAGCTTTGGTTGTCTCTCTTTGTTTTAACCGTCTTTTGTAAATTGCTTGCTGTGATTCTGACCTGCTGAAGAATATTACTGTGTCGATTATAATACAGAAGCTTGAAAATCTTCTGTATGTTTGGTCTCTTTTATAAATAACAGAAAATCTTCAATTTGATCTTCTACAACTGTTTTTTGTATTGCTCTGATGATGATACATGAGTTTTGAAATCACTTAATTATACAATTGCTTGATACACAGGGTTTTGCTGTTGCCATTAAAGTTGGATTGACAAAGGCAGACTTTGATGCCACTGTAGTCATTCATCCAACTGCAGCTGAGGAATAGGTAACCATGCAGACTCCCACTAGGAAGATTCGAAAGAGCGATCCTCCAAAGGTAAATCAATGGCTCTCAGCTTGTGTCCTCCATTGAAATATTTTGCAGAAATATTGCTGCATTCTGTTCAGCAAACTAGTTATTGTTTTTGATTCTGAATCATTAATGAATACATTTGCAACTTTTCCTTAAACATGACATAGGAATATTGGCTAGAGTGCTGCTTGGCTTCACTTGGAGTCTACCTCCCAATATATCAAGCATCAATCTTGTTGAGTTTAAAGATGATATGTTTCTTGCTGAGCCACTTTTGGCAATGGCTGAAGGTAGTACTTTAATTTGTTTTCTATACAGCATTTACCTTCCTATGTAATTTTTGATTACTTTAATGGAATCTGATATGTTAATTATATGATTGTTAATTTATTTTGTTGTTTGTTTTTTCATGTCCTTTGGCTTAGGTGAAGATCCGACACTGATTTTGTACACTAGCGGGACAACAGATAAACATAATGGAGTTGTTCTTACACACAGAAGGGTCATTGCTCAGGTATGCTGTATGATTTAACTTCAGTCATGTTTAATGCTACCCCAGATAGATAGTTTCACTACTGCACTTACTGCAGTTTAACTTATGTTGGCTGATTACCAACTCATTCTCATTCTCAAAAATCTGATATATTATCATGCTATTATTTAGATGTGTGGCTTCTCTGCACTTCTTGAACCTGTCATGCAGAATGGGAAACCATCACTGGGCATTTGGAGCGATATGGCATGACTGAAGTAAGTAAACTTTAGTTAAGTTCTTTGACTTTTTAGATAATCAGTTTCGTTAGAGCTCCTCAAAGTTGTAGTGAATCATATACATCGTATTTTGCTATATTTCTCATGACTTTGTAGTGAATCATATAGTCGCAGAACTTGTGGTTTAGTTCAAAAACTACTGTCCAATTAACTATTTGGAAGTAACTGTTTTGTTCTTCTTTATCCTTTTTCATACGCAAGGTGGTTGCAGTTGGCGAGTGTGGATTGGACTATGACCGGCTTCATTTCTGCCCAGCAGAGATTCAAAAGAAGTATGCAGTCAGTCATAGTGCAACTGTTGCTGCATGTGTCACTTTAGTTCTTTCTCTCTCTCTCTCTCTCTCTCTCTCTCTCTCTCTCTCTCTCTCTCTCTCTCTCTCTCTGTTGATTTTCATAATATATTAAAATCATTCATGGATCCTCTTTTTTTGGTGAATCCAAGGTATTTTGAGAAGCAATTTGAATTGGCACACATCACAAGATTGCCTATGTTTTTGCACATGCGAGCAGCAGCTGCAGATTTCTGTGAAATAGTTGAGAAAAATAAGGACAGGTATTGCTGGATTTCACTGTTTTGAAATTGTCAATATTCAAATAATGCTACTTTCATGTGCCTCTTGTTTAGCTTATCATTCTATTTATTTTGAGAAACGAGCTTAATTCTAAGGGTGAGAAAGTATTGTTGCCACCCTTACTATGTTGTTCCTGTTTTCAAGTTCAAGAATTGATGGAAAAATAGATAGAAAATGTTCAAGATCCATTGGAACAAATTGCATACATAGGGTTTGTTTGAAGATACTTGTGGTTCTTTTCATACTCTTAGTCTATCATTCAATGGGTCATAAAAATTACCTCGAGGCCTTGACACCACATGTAAATAAGAAATAAATAGCCTTGAGGTTATTTCTATCTCATTTCTTCTAATGCCTAATATTTGCACCTATAGTATAAATATAATATATTAACATAAAATTGCATTTTATGGCATAATCACTTTGAGAAGTGAAATGGGCTAACCGTTTTCTTTTTATATGTCAGGTTCACTGCTGGAGTCACCCATTCATTTACTGGTAGTATGGATGACTGTATTAAGCTTCTCTCATATGATAAAATGTACATTGGTAAATCCCTCCTTTTGAGCTTTACTATATTTTCTAGCCTATTTTAAATCCATCCTTTTGAGCTTTACAAGATGATTACACTTTACGAAAGCTTTCTGTCCATAGCTGGTTTTGGTGTTTTGATATCAAAAGAAAGTCAAAGAGAAATGTATGGATGGTGTTTTGATATCAAAGAGAAAGTCAAAGAGAAATGCTTTTTTATCTGCAGGCCACTATTTTGCCAATTGTTTATTAGCTATCATTTGAACTTGGTTCTTTGATTCTTTTATTCCCCTGAAATAACTTTATTTCTTTCTTAATTTTTGTCTTATTTTTGTTCATGTTTTACTTGGTTATGGAAAAGAAAAATAAGCATTTTTAAGTTGGTGTCCTAGGTTTTTTAATGCTTTCATTAAATAAATGGAATGAGGAATTGATTGTTAATCTTTAATGATTAGTGTGTTTGGTTACTATATAACATGATCCATTGAAATTTTGAACACCAGGAGATAACTCCCATATTCTGTTTGTCCATTTTGGTCAGGCACTGGGGATCATAAAAATGTTGTCAAGCAAACCTATCCTTCAGATTGATATTATTCATCATTCAGGAGTAAGCAGTTGTGATGAATGACTATAACTGTTACTTTGAACTTTGACGCTCTTAAATGGGCTGATCTTTCTGCTTTAGATGAGTTTGTTGTTGATGATGAAGCCTGGTTCTGCAATCATGGTGAGATATTAGCTGTTAAATTTCTTTGATTTCTCTTTTAGGGGTTTTCTGTGTTGCTTAGTTTTACTTTCAATTGCAGATTGCAAACATCCGAAAACTGCTGAAGATTTTCTTAGATCTACATCCACAAGCAATTCTAAGGTTTCTACTAGTTCTACCTCAATTTTTGGTTTCTTTTTTTGTTTTTGATAATTCAATTTTTGGTTTCTTTTTATTCTCATAATCAAAATTCTTAATGTGTTATTTGTTAAACCTAAAAAATTTTGGTAACTTTATCCCTCTATTTTATTTTTATGATTTAGCTCTCCAATTTTTCGATTTTGGGTTTTATGGGTATTAGATTTTTGCTATTCTGGTTTTTGTTTAATTTGCTATTCTGAATTGTTATGCAGGATGTTGCTAATGAATCCTCGAGACAGACTTAACAAAATGTTAAGAACTAATGAAACGGATAGGGACTAGTGAGACGGATATAAAAATTGCATGGGAAAACTCACTATTTTTATTTACTTGAAGGACTAAGTGTATAGATGATATAAGTCTTGAAATTGGTAGTTTACTAGCTATTTTATCATGATTAGATAGAGGTAATTTGGGTGGTTGTGTTAATTGTATAGAGCAGAGGTGAACATGCCTGCTGAATTTTATGTTTCAAAGGCTGAGTGATTTCGTTGTTGGAATTTGATGACAGAGTATTTATCCTTTTGGTATTTGATTGAGTATCTTCCTTTGTTTGATTATTTGTGTGTGTGTGTGTTGTTGTTGAATGAACCCGTAAGAATTCCAGCCAAGGCTTGCATTGCTGTTTATTTTGCAGTGTGCATGTGATCATGTCTACTTCTATGTTATTTTTTGCAGATGTCAGTAGCAATAAAGAAGATTTTGTATGCAATAAAGAAGATTTTGTATGCCGCTGATGTAAAAGAATCAGCATTAGATGAAGCTCAGGCTTACATTCATGAAACCTTGAATGCTGATGAAGAGGAACAGGAAACTGAAGAAGCTTGATTACTCCCAAATATAATTCCTGGCTGTTAAACAAACTAAGTGCCGACCACGACTATGAGACTGGTAATCCTTCCCATGCAATGGCCAGAAAGTGCCATTTCATCACATAGCTTAGCTGTTTTTCCCCCCTGTAAGCTTGGATGGATAACCAGAGGATATTTTAGCTAATCTTTTCTATAAACAAAGTACTTTTTGTATTGAATATTGCTTTAGAAATTGGTTGTGGTATAGCCATTTTAGCTTATCCAGGGGTTGTTCCAATGCACAAGATGGCAGCATGACTTTGCTTTTACTTTCTTTTCTCCTATGTAATTTTTATCTGTAGCAAGTTTTATTTATCAGTAGGCTCTGTAATTTTTTGAATACCAATGATTATACAAATGATATGGAGTTTTGTTCATCTATATGTTGGTAGTCGTAGTAATTTTTGTTAAAGAATTTGAATTCTGTTATTTTTGATTTATGGCAGCATGGGGATACATTAAGGCTAACAAATTTTTTTTTTTTAAAAAAAAAGTACTTTTAAAGTCAGGCGAAACGAAAGCCTGACTTCAAAACAGACTTACGAAGTCAAGCGAAATAAATGCTTGACTTTAAAACAGACTTACGAAGTCGGGCAATAACAAATGCTTGACTTTAAATCATACTTACGAAGTCAGGCAATAATAAATGCTTGACTTTAAAACTGACTTACGAAGTCAGGCGAAATAAATGCTTGACTTTAAAACTGACTTACGAAGTCAGGCGAAATAAATGCTTGACTTTAAAACTGACTTACGAAGTCAGGCGAAATAAATGCTTGACTTTAAATCAGGCTTACGAAGTCAGGCTATCACTTGACTTTAAAACTCCTTACATACAAAGTCGACTTAATAAAAGTCAAGCGAGTGCCTGACTTTAAATCCCCTTTTCGCCTGACTTTAAATCCCTTTTTTGCACTAGTGTCATCTTATAAACCGGGAGAAGCATGCAAATTACATGGAGGATCAAACCTACAAAGCAAGGCGTTTGAAAGCCTTTCAAACCTAAGATTGAGAGGCACCTGGTTGTATTCTCAAGGTCTTATAAGGTTCTATTGGCCCAACAAATCCTAGCCATGTTGTTCACCTTAGAAGAGTGGAGACAGGCCATTCAATTGAACCGTATCTGAAAGAATGCTCCCTTTTTCAATTGATTATCAGAATGAAAGGAATCAATTCTGCAGAAAGAATTAGTTTATCTACATAGTCCATACCTACCCCAATGTTAAATAGGAGATGCAGAAGGCCATAATATAATCTTTGAGTCATTGCTTCAAAATTTCATCCTAAAAATTCATTCTCATAGGATGGTGAGAACCATAAGGAAAGCTCTTGTTTTGCTACTCAAATCTGTTTTACTTTTGCTTGGCTAGTTCAAGGTCTGCATGTGTGATTTCCATTCTCTATGGTCTTTTTTTTATCTTTCTTCTTTGAGCACAAAGAGAGATACAATTCCTGAGGAAAAACATAAGATTAGGGAATGGAGTTTCAAGCTCTAAAAGGATGACAAAATGGCTTGAACAACAAAATGGCTTGGAAGACTAAATTATTGCAATAGTTATATCATTTACAAATGTGACAACCAAATGATAAAGATTAAAAGGATGTAAAGCTTGCAAGGATAAGCATAAGCAACACAATTGGTGGTAGATATCAATTTTAGGCATCCACGACATGTATCTTGCTTTCTTCTTGCCATCGAAGGTCATTCAAAAATAAATTAAAAATACCTAAATAATTAATAAAAGCTCACTCAATTATCAATAAAACAATAAAGTGCAGAATCAGAAAATAATTAAAAGACAAAACATAATGCTAAATAAAATAAGAGGAAAATTAGGGCTAGGAAATTGATAAAACAAATATGATAGTTTGGAACCGAACAAAAAAATACCTCACCATCACCCATGGTGGTTCTCAGAACCGCACCTCCGCAGACCACCGCTAATTTGTCTCTCTCGCTAGAAGAAATGGAATGTGGGTTTTTTTTTGAAATGAGAAAGCGAGTTACTTAGAGAGGAAAAGAGAAAGCGTAAAAAAGGAAAAAAGAGGGATTAATAGTCACCTTGATGAAGTTAGCGATGAAGATGAAGTTACTCACTCCAACTTTGTGTGGTTGAGCTACTGAGTTGAGGTAGCTATGAAGATGAAGGCAGAGAAAGAAGAAGACCAAGAAAGGGAGAAAAAGGAGAAGAAGCGATCTCAATTTGTATCCCGTGAAATTTGAAGTTTTGGTGTAGTCAAGTGGCCTCAAGGATGAAAGGGATTTTTTAGAGTTGATTGAAGTAAAATAAAGTTGATCAGTGATATTTAGTAAAGAGGGGGCGTAAAATGTCAATTGTACCCCTTCTTTAAGTAAAAGAATGTGAAGAAAAAACAGATGTCATTCTAAGAAGAAGACTATTGTTGGTAAATCAAGTGTGGTTTATTGGTATTAATAGATATTAGATTTTTACTACTTTCAGCTAATAGCATATACAACTTTGATTATTTATATTCAGAAATATAGTTTGAGTGAATTACATGAAAAAGAGAGGGTAAAAATTTGAAATATTTTTGAATTTGAATGACAATAACTGGCGGAGAATATTTTTGAGGAAGAGGGAGAAGAGGACAAAAAATTTAATAGAACCAAAACCAAAACCAAAACCAAAACCAAAACCGGGGTGGTCAGACAAAACAATACAGCTTGCTAAGATAAAATCCCTTTCCTTTTGGCAAAACCATTATCTCCTTTAAAATCCCTTTATCTCTGCACAAAGATTTTCTAAGTCTTTATTACTCTTTATCTCCTTTACTCTTTCTATCGCTTCTCCCTTCAAGGCTCGCGCGAGACTGTTTCCACAAAGAGAAGCAGGTGAAGGGATTCAGCATGTAGCCCAAAGAAAGACCGAAACAGATGGAGCATATAACCATCATAATCAGGATTTTATCTTAAAAATGACTGATCAAGTTTTGTCAAATGTTTTTACAGGAATCCGAAGGGGAAGACACAAACCCTGCAGGGCCACCTCTTTAGGGCCAAAGGTACTCACTGATCATCAATGTCACTCATTTCTTTAATTTCTATAATCACACCACCCTGTTATTCATTTGATAAACATGTTCGGTGTTTTGCAACTTTTACATCATGCTAATCCGATATTTATCCAATTGTTTGCCCAGGAATCCTAAGCACCAGCGCTTCTCCCAAAAGAACAAATGTAAGCATTTTAAAACATTAAAAACTTCTTGAGCTACTGCTTTTTAGCATAGTGCTGTTATGAGGAAAGGAGGAAACGTTGTTGGAATCCGACCATGGTATAGATAGCCTATTAGATTTTATTATCTCAAATTTTTTTGCATCATGTTTGTTACCATGTTAGATTTATGGAAAATAGTTCATGTACCTCAAATTCTATTTACAATTTGTCTTTTGTTACGGATATAAGGCCCAACACCAAATGTAGATCCATCAACCAATGGTGGAGATTAAAGACCTAAATCCAATGGTTCCCATTGATTCCCAAACCTATAAATAAGCATTCAATGCTAGCATTAAAGGTACACACACTCCATTCACCTAACTTGCAATCAGTTCACTTGCTGACTTGAGCGTCGGAGTGTCATTGCAGGTACCAACCACCCCGGATCGGAGCCAAACTCAGACTGACCAAGAACTTGACTACCAATTATCTCGGATCGGACTAGGCATCTAGTGTCGGATACCAGTCCAGAGGTACGGTACTGAACAATGGCGACCACAGTGGGAGGATCTTATACTTCATTTCCTCTCCCATCCCCCAAGTCAGCAATGGCTCCGGTTTTACGTCAAAGAAACATCTCAAGTGCGATAGTGAGACCTGACCCGCAACAAGAATCCCCTAAAGGGGTGGCAGTCACGCTCCCCCTCAGCTCGGCACGTGGGCATAACTCGTCCAGAGCGATAGTCCCGGGAAGCTCCGTCCCGGGTCGACTTCCGCCACCTCCTCAGACCGTCCAGGTACCGGCCGATGCTGTTCAACAGCTCGTCCAGTTGCTGACGAGGCAGGCCGAGGCTGAGCAAGAAAGAAGTCAACGTTACACACACCTCGAGGCTGAAATTGCCGAGATCTGTGCCCGGAACATCCCGAACCGTTCCTCTCCCCAATACCATTCTCCCAGCAGGGGGGGTATGGTCGAAGGCGCCACCGATCTCCGGCCTGGAGAAGGCATCACCACCGATCTCCTCATCGGCGCAGGAGGGGACAAGGATCGGGGACTCTTCCAAGCGAGACCTACGACGATACCTACTACCCCGAGGGTTCCCCTCGTCAGAGCTCATCTTTAGCATCTTCATCTCCAAGGCGGCGCTCCTTAAGCCGGGAGAGATCCCCAAGGCGTGGAGCTCGTAGCCCACACTCCCGAAGATCCCCTGCCAGATGTGGTACCCGACGATCTCCCGAAAGGACAAGACCGACGACGAGGAAAGGAGCCTTCACCGTCGAGATAGACTTCTTCCCGGTACCTAGATACCTTGAGAAACCCCCGGAAGGTCTGAAGATGTACGATGGGACTGGTGACTCGGATCGCCACCTCGACTACTTCGACACGGTGGTGCAGTACCGAAATGTCCCAAGCGAAATCAAATGTCGGATTTTCCCTCTGACCCTTGAGAAGTTGACCCTGGACTGGTTTAGGGCCCTGGAACCAAATTCAATATCCTCCTGGGACCAGCTAGCCCAGTCATTTTCCGCCCATTTTGCCCACTCCAAAATGAAGCCGAAATCTCAGAAGGTCTTGCAGGCTATTCGGCAAGGAGAAAATGAATCGCTCTGGGACTACTTCGAGAGGTTCAATAGAGAAGCCGCCCAGGTCCGGCTATATTTCATGGAGGCCGGCCTCCGTGAGGGAAGTCTTTTCCAGATTGATATCGGAGTCAATCAGACTGAGTCACTTGCCGATTTTCTCCAGCGATCTCAGAAATACATTGACCACGAAGAATGAGTGATTGCGAGAAGGAAGGATGTCGACCCCGGAACATCTAAACCTCGGGGCGAAAAGGAGTTTCGGTACGAGAAGGAGACCCGGAACGACGGCAAACCCAGGCCTCGAAACCGTCACCAGCTTTACTCCGAGCTTAACGAGACCCGGGCTAGGATCCTTGCGGATTGTATGAACACAGACTTCAAGGAGGTTAAGTTCCCCGACCCACCCCCGCACGGACCGGGCTAGCGATCTAACAAGTACTGTCGGTATCACCGAAGCAAAGGACATGATACCAATCGTTGTAATGCTCTGACAGACGACATTGAAGACCTAATCAAGAAAGAGAAGTTGAGCCAGTATGTGGCTAAAGCACCTCGGAAGGAGGTAGAGGTTAAAGAAGAGAAGGATGACCCTGTCGTGACCGTGATCCCGACGTAGACGGCTCAAAAATCGATAATTCAGGGAGTCACCACCCAATTTATTAAATAGGGAAAATTGAGAAAAACCTACCTTAAAATTAATGGTCTGTGTAAACTAGGTTGGATTCGGGAGTCGGTTATGCATAGGGAAGGGTGAAAACTTAATTCCACTACACCCTTAGTACATCCGTCCTAAGACAGTTACCCTAAATCTGATTGTGCAAATATAAATTACGAATTTATTTGTTTTACCCAAAAATAAAATAGTAGAGAATAATAAGGGCTAATTAGGAAAGTTTAATTTTGACTTGACGGGGAAGCCCCGCTCCTACGTATCCTCCGGTGCAATGAGGAACTCAAAAATCACGTAGTTCTTCCTGAAAATTTTTGTTGGTTGATGATTTTTAATATAGGGGTTTTAGGATTATTGAGCTGTACAGCTCATCCGTCCTAGAACGCTGACTAACCCGTCTGTACAGTCGGCTTAGTCCCCTATTTTCGGAAAATAGAGTTTTTGGAGTTTGGAAAATGATTTGAAGTGTGTTGGTTTGATTTTATCGGAATCGGGGTTCTGGGATTCCTGAGCCGTACGGCTCATTCATCCTAGAACGCTGACTAACCCGTCCGTACAGTCGGCTTAGTCCCCTATTTTGAGAATTTGATTTGTGGGAAAATGTGTTGGTGTTAATTTTAATTTAAAAATTGTTCATTTTAAATAGGGATTTTAGGACATGATCCGTAACGGTTCATTAGTGACCTAAAAAGTAGACTAACCCGACTGTACAGTCGACTTAGTCCCCTATTTATATTTTTTGGGAATTAAGTGAATTATTCATGTATTTCATAGGTTTTTTTGTAAAACAAATTAATAAAAACAAGAAGAGAGGGTGCGATAGTAAAATGGGGTGCAGTTTGCAAAAAGGGAGTTGTATTATTGTTTGCTTGAATGCAAAAGTATTAAGCTCCTTTGTGTCCTAGAGGGGTCCCTTTGGGAATAGATCTAAGGCTTTTTCTATCAAGTGAACCTCTCAAAGGTAGCTCTATAGAGTCCTAAATAAGGTTCCTAGAGCCAACGACCCCAATTAAGAACACTGATCAACAACAATAGGCAAGCTATTAGGAGTGTCAGCATTCTCAAGAGGGACCAAACTCTAGGTGAGACTTTCGTGACCACCCAACAGGACGCACATCCAGTAGGCCATCACTACGCAGTCTCGTTCTAACTTAGGTTATTCTCTAGTCCGGGTATAGGACTATTCTCACATGTGTGCAGAAGTGTGATAGTGGAGTGTGTGTAGGAGCAAAATGTTAAATATACCCCCTAGTTGCAAAACAAACAAACACATATACAGAAAATAATAGTCTTCTACCCTAGGGTTTATATCAAGCATAAAATAAAGATATACAAAAAAAAAAACTAAAGAAATAAATAAATAATCAATAAATCAATAAATATGTACATAAATAAATAAATAAATAAACAAATAGATATAAATAAATAAATACAAAACTAACCTCAAGCTGATGAACGCGAGGAACGCCGAACCGGACCGAGCAGTCTGACCAAGTCAACTGCGAATCGGACTGCTTTGAGAACCGAAAAAAAACCGATTCAACAAAAAAATTACAAACTAATCAAAGACAGACTTTTAGTGTCTGGACCGCAAAAGGCTAGCCCAAAAGATCACTTAATCTGCCAATGACTCCCCTCTCCAAACCTTCACCTCTCAACCTCTTTTATAGTCAATTTCTATAGGGTTGTTGTTTCTTGCAAGCAATGTGGGACTAAAACAAGATAGAGAAAACAATTCCCACTTAGAGAACACAATTCCCGTTTTTCTCAAACCTGTCACCGTAAAAGCGCGATTCCGGATTCGTTAACCGTTGGATTGTCTTGGTTTTTTGACAGTAGGTTCGTGAGACATATATCTTCACTTTCACCGTTCGGATCGTCAAAACGAGGTCTGAGGAGAGAGAAATTGCCTTCGCAATAGCTGCAGTTTTTGGTCCGTTTTTCTCAAACCTCTCACCGTAAAGGTGCGATTCCGGATTCGTTAACCGTTGGATCATCTTCGTTTTTTGGACACCAGGTTCGTGAGACATCCCTCTTCACTTTTACCGTTCGGATCGTCGAAACGAGGTCTGAGGAGAGAGAAATTGCCTTCGCAAAAGTAGAAAAAACAACCTCCGAAAATACCCAAAAAGCGACTACTTTTTTTTGTAATAATAATTTTTATTATTGCACCTCCCTTTTTTTATTTTATTTTGTAATTTGTATTATTTCATATCTATTTTATTTTTTTATTTTCGTTTTTTAATTAAAGATATTGCAACAAGAAAAATAAATTAAATTTACTTTGTAATTTTTTGAATTAGCATATATTTTTTTAATTTTTGTTTAACCACTAAAAAAAGTAATAATAACGCAAAATTAGTAAATTAGCGCAAAATGACCTATTCGAGGGATTAGGAATCAAATATACGCGAAAAACGTATTTTTGTGATTTTTTGAAAAAGTAAAAAAATGTACCGGTTAAAATTGGGTGTTCACAGTTGCCCCTCTGTGCTTACTTTCTTACGAGATAATACATAAAACTATGTTTTCTTGTTTTATCAAAGTAAGGAATAAGTACAGATATGAACCTCAATTTTAATCGGTGAAATATGCACAATTGTCTTTTGACTGTTAAAGTTAAATGGGTAACAAGAAATACAAACAGTGCCAGAGCTGAATCGATAGCACGAAGTTTCAAAACAATGTCAGGGCGAAACTAGTAGCATGAAAATCAAAGACAATGTCAGGGCGAGACGATAGCACAAAATTAAAGACAATGCCAGGGCGAGACCGATAGCACAAAATTAAAGACAATGCCAGGGCGAGACCGATAGCACAAAATTAAAGACAATGCCAGGGCGAGACCGATAGCAAAATTAAAGA
>CM076846.1:185690940-185733029 GCA_039519185.1 Astragalus membranaceus
TGTGTAGAACAAATCAGGTATCCCATTCTCAGAACAACGAAATCCTTCTTCTAAAAATTTGCAATCTTTTGACTCATACAAAGGGTAGCTTTCATCATAAACCCATTTACCATCAAACAAATCACACTCACCTTCCTTTTCTTCAACAAAGTCAACTCCATCATCCTCTTTTGACCTTTGAAATCCATCCGAAATCCCAAACCTTCTTTCAACTTCTCTGAAATGTTCCAAGTACAAGAAGAAGCAGCATGTAACAAAAACAGTTACTATGAAAAGCCAAATTTTAAACATCCTCAAACGTTTCACCTTCCTTGAGCGGAAAGCCATAAGGGAAAAGAATGATATAGGTCTTCAAGAACCAAATGAGCAGTCATTTAAATAAATAAATAAAATCCAAGTAAATAAAAGCATGGTGAGCAAAAAATCTTTTCATTCTTTTCTTCTCGTTGTTGTTCATGATTTCTTCTTTATATGATTCAAGATATCCCTACATTCAAGGAATTAAAAAGATGCAAATCAAATTCTTCCCCAATTTTAAGCTCTAGGCCATACCGCGTATGTTGCTAGTTTTCAAAGTTTCTTTAAATTCTAGCTTAAATCATTACATGCATTTGATTTGTTACATCTTTGATTTATATGTTAATCATTATATTCTATTTTAAAATCTACCACATTAAATGCTTGATATTACTTAAGGCAACACGTGATAAGATTAGTGGAAAGAATAAACAAGAGAGCCCAGTGAATGATGATCAAGAGCTATACCTAAACATGATAAGCATATGTGGAGATCTCCAAAAGCAAGGAAGTTATTTATAGTTGCACAATGATAGGAGCAGACATGGGGAACAATAAACAGTTAACATTGGTAGATATGGCAAAGAATTATATGAAGCAATTTGAAATTGTGGAGAATAATAAGTTATTTGAAGCAGTTAACGAGAGAAGAGCTGGCCGAAGTTTTTTTTAATAGGCAATGTTAGTGGGGGTGGGGAAAATATTAGTTTCCACAGGTTGAACCCTCATTCTTGCACTCCTTTGGTGCACTCCTTCAGTATCCCTTAACTCGCCAACTGAGCTACCTACTTGGGATGAGCTGGCCGAAGTGAAAGTCATATAAGTTTAAAGCTATTGGGCATGTTATTGGACTGATTACTAGACTACCCAATATTCCCCTATTTTGGTGCTTAATTAATAATTAATAATTTTATTAATTAGGTACTAAATTAATTATTGATTGGTGTATATTTATAAATGGAAGAAGTTGGTTTTTGAGTGCTAAAATCAAATAAAGGATTTTAGTGAGGTTTGTTGAGAAATTAGAATTAATTGAGGGTTATTATGGTTGTTGACCCATAATATCACTTAAGTTATATTATATATATATATATATATATATATATATATATATATATATATATATATATATATATATATATATGTAAAACCTTGGGTGACTTCAGATGGTACAAAGACACATTCCTAACTAGGGTTTACACCAGGGAGGACAGTCAACAAGCCTTCTGGAAGGAGAAGTTTCTTGCTGGTCTTCCAAAATCTTTGGGAGATAAAGTCAGGGATAAACTCTGTAGTCATAACCCCGATGGTAACATCCCCTATCAGCAACTAAGCTATGGACAGCTTATTGCTATTATCCAAAGAGTAGCCTTAAAGATTTGTCAGGATGACAAAATCCAACGACAGCTATCTAAAGAAAAGGCTCAAAATCGCAGAGATCTTGGAACTTTCTGCGAACAATTTGGTCTCCCCTGTGCAGAAAAAGCCAGAACCAAAGCCAAGCATAAGGTTAGCAAAATCCTACCCAGACCTGACTACTACAAAGAAAGGCATTTGAGAAAACCCAGGCCTAGGCCTACCAATCAAAATATCAAAAATCATTATGAAAATAATGATAAGACCAAAAAACCTATTATCTGTTACAATTGTGGCAAGCCAGGACACTACAGCAAAAACTGCAAAGTAGTAGGAAAGCTCAAAACCCTAAATCTTGGCTCCGACATCGAAGACAAGATTAACAACTTGTTAAACCAATCTTCTGAAAATTCATCTGACCATCCTTCAGATAACCTAAACCAAATCCAGGATGATGACCTGACAGATTCCTCCAGCGATTCCTCTAAACAGATCAATGTCCTCACACAAGATCATGACACAATGATAGGGTCATCTGTTTCAAATGCAATATGCCTGGCCACATCAGCAGACATTGCCCTAACCATCCCCAACCTGGTTATATGCCTAAACAACGAAAGGGAAAGAAGGCAAACCATGAGGCTAACCAAGAACCTGATGTCCAGAACAAACCCCAAACTACTCCTAGCATTTGTACTTGTGGTAAGTGCACTTGTGGCAAGAACGAAACCGAAACCCAGGCTACCAACCAATCGCCTGAAAAGCAAAGGGTTAAACCCAGACCAATGGTTATTATGGTGATCAATGATTAATTGCTGATTGGTTAACACATTTTTCTGGGTTTGGATAAGGGTTTCAGAAGAATGGTTAGTGGACTTTGAGCTAGTGTCAGAATTATATTTTGAAGATAGGATTAATAATTTATTAACCTTATCTATGGTTTCAGGATCTAAATCTAGGGCTTCAAGTTTCCCTTTAATCCTATCATACCTGTTAGTGTGACTGGTTCTGTCACTTTTGAAGCAATTGATGATATTGGTTTTGATACTAGGATCTAACCTAAGGGCTTTAAGCTTTCTTACGATCCTACAGGTTTTGCTCTTGTGACCAGTTTTGCCACAAGTGAAGCAAGTGATAGGCTCTTTAAGGCTATCATGCTGTTTCTTGGTAGATTGGTTACTATCCTGAGTTTTGGTTTGATTCTTACCACAAGTGCAGCAAGTGTTTGGAGCAGTTTGAGGCCTTTCCTGGGTTTTGGGTTTATTGGCCTGTTTCTTGTCATAGTGCTTTGGTTTGCTGGCCATACCTTCTGGGTTACCAGAAGAGGTTTTCCTTAATACTTTGGTGGACCTAATACTCTTAGGTGAGGGAGTGCCCGGGGACTTAGTTTTGAGAAGAGCAAGCTCTTTTTTGACTCTGGTGATTGTAGTGCCAGCAGTGGCATGAAAAACTGTTCAACCACCCTTGGACACAGTGATTGTAGTGTCAGCAATGACATGAAAAACTGTCCAGTTTTTACTATTGTTTTACCTAACCATTTATTGTTTCCTATAGTCAAAGACAGCAATCATGGCAGACAAAGAGCATCTCTGCTTTTGTCCCCCACTAATTCAAATCATCACAAGCAGACAAGAGGAATCTACTTTTGTCACGGTTCAAAACTTTGGATACCAAACAGTACCGGTCACCAGCATAGGATGCCAAATAGTACCGGTCAACAAATCAAGTCTCAAGTGCATAGTACAGGTCACCTATGTGCACAGTCCCAGTCAACAGTCATTGGATTCCAAACAGTTAATCCTTTACTGTTCCTACCGGTTAATGACTGGTTACTATTTCAATTCCATTCTAGGTATTAAAAATGAACTTAATAACTTACCTTCTAAAAAATACCTTAGAGTTACCTGTACTTGTTCATACATCAGATTAAGGCCATACTATCTGGGTATTAAACTTGAAATTGCAATTACTTTCTAAAAACATATTCTAGAGTTAATTATAATTGTTACAAGACAAAGCAAAAGTTACCTCAGAATATATTTAAACTTGAATTAAAAGTTATTTTCTACATTATATCAAGAAAATTAATTATGTTTGTAGTATGATCAAACAAAAGGACTTTTCATAAAAATTCCGCTCTTTGGTTGAGGAACCTCAAGACAAGAATTGACCAAACACTGCCCAGTACCTCGGTTAATTTATGGAGTTATATTCGCCCTATCCAACGGGTCTTACGGATGCCACGTAAATACGAGTGGGTCGTTCATGAGAACCATCCCCATACACAAAGAGTTTTGACCAAAATATTTTAGGAACCTTTTAACCGGTTGATCATAAACATAAATAATTAATTTGCAGAATATAAACTAGATGAATAAGTAATAATTCAAAAGGAAATATATAAAGAGTACATAAAGCTTTCAATATTAATACCCCCTATTTATGGCACTTAATTAATTAAGAACATAAATAAGTAACTGTAAAGCATAGCTTAGATAAGCAACTTAAAATTCAAAGTTAATACCCCATTCCTACTTCCACCATCTGGCTCTGATACCAAGAGGGGATCGGAATCAGAAGATAAAAGAAATTAAAGAGACAGAGGGGAAGTAGGTAGCATGCGGAATGCTGCACAAGAAATAAAATTGAAGTGCAGAATCAAAATAACATAAATTAGGAGGCAAAGCCTTCCATACAAGACAGTAAACTGTCTATGAGTTACAAGATTGAAGATTGAAGAAGATCTTACAAGATTGCAGAAGAGATTGAAGAAGAAGAAGAGAGCTTACAAGTTGCTCTGACTTCTCACTAAACTAGAGAGAGAATTGTAATTGAAGCGTAAGGTGAAGCGTGCCTTCTAACATAAGCCTAAGCACGTATATATAGATTGAAATTGAAATAGTAACCAGTCACTAACCGGTAGGAACAGTAAAGGACTACTGTTTGGAATCCAATGACTGTTGACTGGGACTGTGCACTTAGGTGACCTGCACTGTGCACTTGAGTCTTGAATTGTTGACCGGTACTATATGCATTTGAACAGTGGACTGGTAACCGGCACTGTTTAGTATCCAAGGTCTTGAACCGTGGAGTCTTGAAAGGTGACAAAAGTGGATTCCTCTTGTCTGCCATGATTGATGCTTTGAATTGGTGGGGGACAAAAGCAGAGATCTCTTTGTCTGCCATGATTGCTGTGGCTTTGACTAGAGGGGGCCACGTAAACAAGGAACAATAATTGGTCATGGAATCCAATGCTTGGAGGAATCCAAGAAATAGTGCTAATTGGTGACAAGGCACTATTTGCTTTACGGAGGATTTGATTGAAGATGCCTTTGATGACGGCATGATTGACTATTTTGTTCCTTGTGATGATGAAGATACCTTTTGTCTGCCACTTGTATACTGGCATGATTTCCTTGATATTGATGAAATTATTGATGCTTGTTAGGGGAATACGCCCCAGAACAGTTGTCGTCTCCAGCTGATGATGGCTGAGAGAGGAATGATTGATGAACCAAGACCAGTTTTTCATACCACTGATGGTACTACAATCGCCATGATCAAGGGCGTTTTTAGAACAGTTTTTCATGCCAGAGGCACTACAATCACCGTGTTCCAGGGTGTAAGAACAGTTTTTCATGCCTGGGGCACTACAATCACCGTGTTCCAGGGTGTAAGAACAGTTTTTCGTGCTTGGGGCACTACAATCACCATGTTCCAGGGTGTAAGAACAGTTTTTCATGCCTGAGGCACTACAGTCGTCTTGTTCAGGGACGCTATTAATTGGTAAAATCAAAGAAGTTTTGATGAAAATATTTAAATTGAGATCAAGAGAAAGGTTAGGGTTCATACCTTTTGAAGAATTTCTCTTGCTGATTTGTGGGGAGAAATCAGAGACATATTTAAGGCACTCAAGGAGCCTCTGCAACTGTGTTCTGTCAATGACTTGATTGGGAATTTTACCAGAGAACTTAATAGCTCTCTTGATAGGGATGATTGTTTCCTGGTGAATGCTGTGACCAAGAATTTTAATTTTTGTTTGAAATAAATTGATTTTGGTTTTGAATACAGCAAACCTATAAATAACAGATATGAAAATGCTGCTATGCCTGAGATGCTGGTAAAACGATTGAAAATAAGCATCATCAATATAGATAATGGCAATTTTTGAATTTTGATTGAAATCCTCATTCATGATTTTTTGAAACTCAAAATGAGCATTCCATTCGTAATGACAAAAGGGGACAGTGAAAGAAGTTTTATACCTGTCCTCATCTTTTGTTTGCCAAAAACCAGATTTAATTTTAGAGAAGATTTTTGCATCAAGAAATTTCTCAAGGAGATTTCTCTTGTTGGAAATAGGGAACCTAATCTAGCAAAGATCATGATCGAAAGGTTTGTAAAAACAAGCCTGGGAATTTCCCCTTTTGATCTCAGCTTGTTTATTGACATAAATGTCAGAACAAGACCAAGGACTCTTATTCTTGCGAAAAAGGTCTTTAACTTTCTTCTAACAAAGAAGGAGAGGTTCATGATTCATTTGAATCAGTTTGCCTTTGGTAAGGATTTGCCAATCTTGAAAATCCTTTCCATAAGGAAGACCAATTATGTGATGCTCTCTTCCCCAGAAAGCATTGGGAATGTTAGAACAAATAGTAGATTGGATTTGTTCTAAGAGACTTTTGATTTTGAATTGACTATCCTGTTTCTGCAAATGATGGTCAATGTTCCTAAGGGAGATTTTTTCTTTTAGAAAATTAGTTTGATAACCAATTGAATTTAAGTTCCTGATAAATGGTTTTCTCAAAAACTTAAAAATAATTGGTTGACCCAAATGCTGGGTTTTCATACCTTTGGTAACTTGAAAAGGGAAGAGTGATCTTATGGAAAGAGTTCCTAGAAACACTTTGTTTTTCAAATCCTTAGCAAGAAGAAAGGAGGTGCCAATTTTAAAATTGATTTTTGACTTAGAGCCATTTGCAGCACTAAGTTGCTTAGAAGTCTTTTCAAAATATTTTGTAGGAATAAGACCTTCTAAGATGCAATATGAATCTGTCCCAGTGTCAAACAGAGTGACAGTTTCAAGGATGAAGTCACCAATGACAATACTGATGTTTATGCAGAATTCTTGAATTCTGACATAATTGATTAGACCAAGGAGGGATGAACTATCCTTATGACTTTTCCATTGGTCAATGATTGACTGGTGACCAGCCTGTTTCAGTTTCAGATCTTTAACTTCGTTTTTGAAATTGTTAATTGCGAAATGAAGATCTTGAGTAGTAACAGGTTTGACACTAGTTTTTTCTAACCTCCTGAAGGTGTCCTTAAGGTTAGATCTATTGGTTATGAGAGGACTTTTGATATGGTTTGAGGAATCAGTTAAATCATCCTCTTGGATTTGATTTAGGTTTTCAGAAGAATGATCAGAGGACTCTTCTGAAGATTGGGCAAGCAAATTATTAAACTTGTCCTTAATATCAGGATCAAGCTTAAGAGCTCTGGGTTTCCCTATGACCCTGCTGTTTCTGCTTATGTGACTTGGCTTACCACACTTGAAGCAGACAATAGGATTTCTAGGATGATGATTCCTTTGTAAAGTTTCTCTTGCAAAATGATAAGTAATACAAACAGGAATTTTTTGAATAAGTAAATTGGGTTGGGATTTTGAGACACCTAAATCTCTTAAAACTTTTCTTTCGATCAGAAAGGTTTTAATGTGATTGTTGTGTTGCTGAAAAGACTCTGAGATATAAGGACAATCAAAGAGACTCTGTAGTTGGATTTTACCAGTATGACCAAGATACTTACCGTAAGATCTGGTATTAGTATTGACATGAACAAAGGTTTTTTGGGTATTGGGATTAGGAACACCATAACCTGTTTGATGCAAAATGTCAATAATGGGAGAACTGGTATGAGGATTAATAAACCTTTTCAGAGTATTCTGGAATTCTGAAAAAGTAGTTTTAAGGTCAACGATAACGTTCCAGTTATAATGACCATAAAAAACATTAAACTTGATATGGATACCCTTATCTATTTTGACTTGATTCTGTTTAAGACCAGAACTCAGGTCGGAATTAGGAAAGATATTTGTATTGAAAAGATTTGCAGAGAGACCTTTCCTAAGGATATACTTAGGCTTTGTAGGTTGCTCTGGGTAATCAGCTATTGTATCATCCTCCGTTTTTTGAAAAGGAAAAGAGGATGCATTAGTTTTAAAGAATTGAATAATAGCTGAGAGCAGATTAATATCAATCTGACCTAAATAATCATTAGTGGATTTTTTAACATCCTTGGGAGCAGAAGCCTCAAGGGATGAGTTGTTTCCAGGCCAATGGTTATTATGGTGATTAATGATTAATTGCTGATTGATTAACACATTCTTCTGGGTTTGGATAGGAGTTTCAGAAGAATGGTTAGTGGATTCTGAGCTAGTGTCAAAACCATTTTTTGAAGATAGGATTAATAATTTATTAACCTTATCTGTGGTTTCAGGATCTAAACCTAGGGCTTCAAGTTTCCCTTTGATCCTATCATACCTGTTAGTGTGACTGGTTCTGTCACTTTTGAAGCAATTGATGATATTGGTTTTGATACTAGGATCTAACCTAAGGGCTTTAAGCTTCCTTACGATCCTACAGGTTTTGCTCTTGTGGCCAGTTTTGCCGCAAGTGAAGCAAGTGATAGGCCCTTTGAGGCTATCATGCTGTTTCTTGGTAGATTGGTTACTATCCTGAGTTTTGGTTTGGTTCTTACCACAAGTGCAGCAAGTGTTTGGAGCAGTTTGAGGCCTTTCCTGGGTTTTGGGTTTATTGGCCTGTTTCTTGTCATAGTGCTTTGGTTTGCTGGCCATACCTTCTGGGTTACCAGAAGAGGTTTTCCTTAATACTTTGGTGGACCTAATACTCTTAGGTGAGGGAGTGCCCGGGGCCTTAGTTTTGAGAAGAGCAAGCTCTTTTTTGACTTTGGCTAAGAGTTCCTTCGTGTCATTCTGTTTAACACGGCAAACACGTTGCCAGCCATAGGCATATTTGGCAGCAAGGTCTTCTACCTTGGTAGAAATAATTGAGGTTTGGGGTTTATAGGATTGCTCCATGAGGTCTCTGACCCTTTTGGTGAGGTCTCTGATGACTTTGGCAGAGACAGGTCTTTCCTTAGTTTTGGTTTTGAAAGGAGAGGCCATAACAGGAGTGGATTGGTCTTTGCTATTAGGAGCAAAAGGTATTTTGGGGGGTAGCTCGGATTGGACCATTTGGCCATCTTTGAGGTGCCAAATAGTATTGGTCTTTCTCCCGTCATGGTTATTACGGAAGGGATAATCAATGTTTTTTGCTATGGTGTAAGCTTGAAACCAGCGAAAGAAAGGGATATTGAGTTTGACCCTTTTAAGGAATCTATAAAATTTTTCCTGGATAAAGTAACCTTTATCACCTTGGAAATTTTGGAAGAACCACTCTCTGTGAAGAGACCATTCTTCAGAATTAAAATCCTTTTTAAGGGATTTTTTATCTATGATAAACTTAGATAAAGAGGTTTGATTTTCAAAACGGGTTTCTTTTTTGAAGACTTTCTTTGAAAAAGATTGATCCTCATTAAGAGAGGTTTGACCAAGATTGCAAAGATCTTTGTTTTGATCTTTGTTTTGATCGATATTTTTAAAAGATTGATTTGAAGGAGATGGAGTCATAAAACTAGAAGAGGGTGAAAGGATAGGAGACATACCGGGAGATTGTGAGGAAAAAGCTTTAAAGAAATGTATAGATAGTTTTTCCTCACCCATAAGCATCATCGCCTTCACTTGGTTTGATAAGAATATAGGTATTAAAAATGAACTTAATAACTTACCTTCTAAAAAATACCTTAGAGTTACCTGTACTTGTTCATACATCAGATTAAGGCCATACTATCTGGGTATTAAACTTGAAATTGCAATTACTTTCTAAAAACATATTCTAGAGTTAATTATAATTGTTACAAGACAAAGCAAAAGTTACCTCAGAATATATTTAAACTTGAATTAAAAGTTATTTTCTACATTATATCAAGAAAATTAATTATGTTTGTAGTATGATCAAACAAAAGGACTTTTCATAAAAATTCCGCTCTTTGGTTGAGGAACCTCAAGACAAGAATTGACCAAACATTGCCCAGTACCTCGGTTAATTTATGGACTTATATTCGCCCTATCCAACGGGTCTTACGGATGCCACGTAAATACGAGTGGGTCGTTCAAGAGAACCATCCTCATACACAAAGAGTTTTGACCAAAATATTTTAGGAACCTTTTAACCGGTTGATCATAAACATAAATAATTAATATGCAGAATATAAACTAGATGAATAAGTAATAATTCAAAAGGAAATATATAAAGAGTACATAAAGCTTTCAATATTAATACCCCCTATTTATGGCACTTAATTAATTAAGAACATAAATAAGTAACTGTAAAGCATAGCTTAGATAAGCAACTTAAAATTCAAAGTTAATACCCCATTCCTACTTCCACCATCTGACTCTGATACCAAGAGGGGATCGGAATCAGAAGATAAAAGAAATTAAAGAGACAGAGGGGAAGTAGGTAGCATGCGGAATGCTACACAAGAAATAAAATTGAAGTGCAGAATCAAAATAACATAAATTAGGAGGCAAAGCCTTCCATACAAGACAGAGAACTGTCTATGAGTTACAAGATTGAAGATTGAAGAAGATCTTACAAGATTGCAGAAGAGATTGGAGAAGAAGAGAAGAGAGCTTACAAGTGCTCTGCCTTCTTACTAAAACTAGAGAGAGAAGTGAATTGAAGAGTAAATTGAAGCGTAAGATGAAGCGTGTCTCTAACAATAGCCTAAGCACGCTTATATAGAGATTGAATGAATAGTAACTGGTCACTAACCGGGATAAATAGTAAAGGACTACTATTCAGAATCCAAAGCTTGAAGACTTGAACTGTGCACTTAAGTGACCTGCACTGTGCACTTCTGACTTGGACTGTTTCGGAATCCAATGCTTTCTGAATTGGATTTCATAGCATGGTTGAGCCCTGATAGGTGGCGTAATTGGAGGAAAAGTAAATTCCTATGGTCTTGACTTTATTGTTGCTTTTGCTTAGTGGGGGACAAAAGCAATGGTCATTATGGCATGACATGATGAAAGTATATTCCAATTGTCTGCCATGATTGATGTTTGATGCTATTGAAGGTGGAAGATAAGGAGAACACCACCAAGGTTTGGTTGACCAAGGGGAAGACCAGAAAGCAAAGGTCTAACCTGCAGAGTTAGTAAAAAACCTGCAAAAGAGATTAAATAAATTAAGATCATTAAAATTTGAACAGTTTTTCATGCCTTTGCAGACACTACGATCACCATGTTCAAGGGTGTTTGAACAGTTTTTCATGCCATTACTGACACTACGATCACCATGTTCAAGGGTGTTTGAACAGTTTTTCATGCCATTACTGACACTACGATCACCATGTTCAAGGGTGTTTGAACAGTTTTTCCCACCATAAGTGGTACAGTTGTCATGTTCTAAGGACAGATTTAAAATTGAGGGTACAGTAAATTCCTTAATGATCAACATTAGTGCAGATCATCAGGAGAGTAATTGTCCGAGCACCCTTCTTCATTTTGATAGAACGAATCTATTGAAGAAGAAGAAGAGGACTTGGTTTGTACCTGCTTCTTTTTATCGTCCCTTTTAGAACAAGAAGGGGTATTTTTGACCTCAGTTTGGTTTTGAAGAAGTTTCATAATGTTCTGGAGTTTTTCCAGGACATCTTCTTCGGAGGTAGAAGCTGCAAGAGCTGCAGATATTCTAGCCTTCTGATTTAGGAATTTGCAGGTGTCTGGGTCAGCCACTTGCAGAGCCCTGGGATTGTTTTTAAACCAAGTGGTAACACTTTCTAGTGATGCCATAGAAGCATCAAAGCGATGCCACCACTTAACAAACGCCTGTTTATAAAAAGATAACAAAGATTTGGGAAGATGGAAATTGCCAGTTTTATACTGCCATGAAAAAATCCATGATAGCGAGAATGTGGTAAAGAAATTTAAAAAGATTGGGCAATTGTTGAGATCTTTGTTAAATCTTTTTGAAAATGATTGAAATCCTTCCTGGACTTCAATAGGTAAGATTTCTGGGATAGGCCCGAAGAAGTCCCACCATTGAAGAAACCAATTAGGGAAAGAGTACTTGGTTGTCTTTTTAAAGTAGATCAACCAAGAATGTTTGAAAGACTTATTTTGTAAGCCAAGGATGACATAATCCCAGGCCTTGATGTAATCCCAGTAGTTATAGCCAATAGGATCAAATAACTGAGAAAACCTTTTTGTGTTGTTTGGATTTTGTCCAAAGGTTGAAGGTGTCAAGACATTCAGGATTTGGAGAGTTGAATGGGTGATGAAAGAATTGTCTCTGGGATCTTTGTAGTGTTTGATAGAGACAGATTCAGTATCAACGAGGATGAACTCATAAAATCTTTGAGTTTTGTTAGGGGTAAAGGGTAAGAAATGGAATCGAGATGGAAAGATCTTTGAGGGAATTTTGTTAGGATCTTTATCCCAAAACTCAGATTCCAGGTGAGCCAAGAAGAAGAAGTTTTCTTTTGGTATGTACTGGGTTTGAGCAGGGGAGATTTGGGGTGATTTTGTGAGGATAACCTGAGATTGGTTTTGAGTAGGGGCAATCTGGGATTGCCTTGGTTGGGTTAATTGAGCCTTTTGAGTTTGTATGGCTAGGTCCAAGGCAGGGATGTCTTGATCACTGTCTTCAGCTATACTAGCCCAAGTTTTTGTTGGAAGATTGATTAATCCTTGTTCCTGAAAGGCAAGGAGGGTTTGGACAGGGAATGCATAGTCCGATTTGGTTTGTTTGTTTTGATTTTGGGAATTCTGGATAGAAGGCCCTGATTGGTTAGGAGATTCTGTAGTATTTGGTAAGATGCTGGGATTAGGTTTACCTCTACCACCTCTTCCTCTTCCTCTCGAGGAGGAAGCTCTGGAAGTCATGCCGATTGTAACCCTGTAATTAACCATAAGAGGGTTAGTCAGGGAAAGCATTACTTGAATTCTTAATATATCAAAATCAAATAAGCTTAATATATCAAAGATATTTCGGATATTGTGCCTTTTGATATAAACATAATATGTAACTAGTTTATATATAAAAGACAATCCAAATTGATTCCTTGGTTCAAGAAATTTGATAGTTAAAACACTTCTATTATTAAAAAAGGTTTTAACAGGATTAAAAGATAAATTAATTTGTTTATCAGGAATGAAACCAATGATGGTGAAATCCCTTTTTTTGCCAGAGAAGGTTTTAGCAAGATTATAGGGATAAACATAAGAATCAGTATAGGAACCAATACTGGAGACTGGTCTATTGACTGGTCTATTAGTAATCCTATTGGTACCCCTATTGGTCCCTATTTTGATATAGTTCTGTTTTAGGCCAGAATAAATATCAAAATTAGAGATAATATTGTGGTTAAGATCCAAAGATTTAAACATTACGGGTTGTCCTAAATAGAGGATATTTATGCCTTTTATAGAAGGATGAAAGTAGGGTGGTATGACTGGGGATTCCCAGATAATTCTACTTTCAATATTCTTAATAAGGGACAACATACTAATATTGAACCTATTAATTGCGGTTGAAAGACTAAAAAGATAAGAATCAGAGCAGGGTTTTCTAAATGATTGACATAACCATTTATAAGCTTTGCTGCTGGTTCTGGGATCAAGGTTCAGGGTTTTAAGATAATTTTGGATATTATCATACCTACTGGGTTTGTTATCCTTACAGTGGGTAATGATATTGGCTTTGGTATTAGGATCTATCTTAAGGGCTTTTAGCTTCCTAATGATCCGACAAGTTCTGCTTTTGTGACCAATTTTGCCACAGATAAAGCAAGTGGTAATTTTTCTGGGTTTAACCCTTTGCTTTTCAGGTGATTGGTTGGTAGCCTGGGTTTCGGTTTCGTTCTTGCCACAAGTGCACTTACCACAAGTACAAATGCTAGGAGTAGTTTGGGGTTTGTTCTGGACATCAGGTTCTTGGTTAGCCTCATGGTTTGCCTTCTTTCCCTTTCGGTGTTTAGGCATATAACCAGGTTGGGGATGGTTAGGGCAATGTCTGCTGATGTGGCCAGGCATATTGCATTTGAAACAGATGACCCTATCATTGTTAGAGGGGTCGTTTTTAACCATATTGATGGATTTATTCTTGTTAGGTTTGAGTTTTATGGCCTTGAGTAGGTCAAGCTCCCTTTTGACAAAGGCTAGGAGTTCATTCCTACTATCATTTTGAAGGCCATGGTTGATAGTGGAATCATTTTTCTGGGCAGGACTATCTAAGGCCTGAAGATACTTATTTTGTTCTAAGGTATCTGTGGAACCTTTGGTAGCGTCAACAGGGACTTCCTGTTTACCTGCTAATTTGGATTTGAAAGGGTAATCAATACCTTTCCTAATGGTATACTTGCGGAACCAGTAAAAGAAAGGAACATTACGTTTGATTTTTCTGAGAAATTTATAGAATTTCTCCTGGATTTCCTTAGCTTTGGGACCCTGATAATGCAGAAAGAACCACTCTCTTTGAGGAGACCATTCCTCAGAGTATAAGTCTTTCTTAAGGGTTTTCTTATCAATAATGAACTCAGATATCATAAGGTTCATTAAGGGAAGAGTAGGTTGGAGATTGGATAGATCTGGGTTCCTCCTCATCCTTTTGATAAGAAGTTGTTACAGGGGTTGTTGTTTTGAATCCCTGTAAATGGATAGTAGAACCATCATGGGATGTTCCAATATGAGGTTTGGAAGGTTCTGTTGAAAAGGACCTTCTAGACAGGGTTCCCCTAGACATGGCCGTTCTGAAGCTTTCTTCAGAATGTAGAGATCTAGGAATGGAAAAGGAGTTACTCCTATTGAAGACAAGGTCAACTTTTCCAGATTGGTATTGTATGACATCTTGAAACCCAGGTGTTAACCTAGGTGCCGCAGGAGCAGCCTTTTCTAGGGTCCAAGTTTCTGGTAAGGTGATGTCACTCCATTGGATAGTTTTAGGCACAATAATATTGGCCTTACTATTGTCAGTGAGAAACAAAGTGGTTTCCCCTGATTTGTGACATTTTGTTTTGAGGAAGTTGGATCTGATAGAGTTCATTACTTTGTATTGAACTCTGTATATCAGAGTGATTGGGACAGATCCTTCCTTCATGTCATAGCCATGGCATTTGACATTAAGAAATAGAACGTCAAGGATGTTCTTGTCATCCAGACTAACAGTTAGGTCAGGGAAGCAATTGAAAAAGATAGGCCCATGTATAAGGCTGGTTTCAACGGTTCCTAATAGGGAATCATGAAACTGGTTGTGACGAGCATCTCTCAAACATAGCAATACTGCTACGTTAAGGGATTCTCTAGTCAAGGGTTTCATACCTACCTGGACACTTCCTATGTGCAAGTAGTTAAAATTGTCCAGTTGATGGGTTTTCACACTTTTCTCAGAGAGAAGATGAAGTTCTTCATCATCTTTTCGAAGTATGATTTTTTGTTCAACCGTTCTGATGATGTAATCAGATTTAGAGAAAAAAGATGTTTTTGGTTTATAAAGATCTTTGTGAGATATCTTTGGAATATCCCAATTATCAAGATCTTGATTGATATTTTCAAAGTGAATTTCTTCTTTGAAAATCTTGTTTGAAAGAGATTGTCTTGAATGGTCTTCGTTAAACGAAGGGGATTGGGATGAAGACGAAGGTCTACTAGAGCTGCAAGAGAAACGTGAGGAAAAGGCTTTAAACATCTATAAAACAATATTTCCTCACCCGTAAGCATCATTGCCTTCATCTGGTTACTTGCAGAAATATAAGTATTAAAATTGAACTAGTTAATTACCTTCTAGGCGATGATGCTTATGGGTGAGGAAAAACTATCTATACATTTCTTTAAAGCTTTTTCCTCACAATCTCCCGGTATGTCTCCTATCCTTTCACCCTCTTCTAGTTTTATGACTCCATCTCCTTCAAATCAATCTTTTAAAAATATCGATCAAAACAAAGATCAAAACAAAGATCTTTGCAATCTTGGTCAAACCTCTCTTAATGAGGATCAATCTTTTTCAAAGAAAGTCTTCAAAAAAGAAACCCGTTTTGAAAATCAAACCTCTTTATCTAAGTTTATCATAGATAAAAAATCCCTTAAAAAGGATTTTAATTCTGAAGAATGGTCTCTTCACAGAGAGTGGTTCTTCCAAAATTTCCAAGGTGATAAAGGTTACTTTATCCAGGAAAAATTTTATAGATTCCTTAAAAGGGTCAAACTCAATATCCCTTTCTTTCGCTGGTTTCAAGCTTACACCATAGCAAAAAACATTGATTATCCCTTCCGTAATAACCATGACGGGAGAAAGACCAATACTATTTGGCACCTCAAAGATGGCCAAATGGTCCAATCCGAGCTACCCCCCAAAATACCTTTTGCTCCTAATAGCAAAGACCAATCCACTCCTGTTATGGCCTCTCCTTTCAAAACCAAAACTAAGGAAAGACCTGTCTCTGCCAAAGTCATCAGAGACCTCACCAAAAGGGTCAGAGACCTCATGGAGCAATCCTATAAACCCCAAACCTCAATTATTTCTACCAAGGTAGAAGACCTTGCTACCAAATATGCCTATGGCTGGCAACGTGTTTGCCGTGTTAAACAGAATGACACGAAGGAACTCTTAGCCAAAGTCAAAAAAGAGCTTGCTCTTCTCAAAACTAAGGCCCCGGGCACTCCCTCACCTAAGAGTATTAGGTCCACCAAAGTATTAAGGAAAACATCTTCTGGTAACCCAGAAGGTATGGCCAGCAAACCAAAGCACTATGACAAGAAACAGGCCAATAAACCCAAAACCCAGGAAAGGCCTCAAACTGCTCCAAACACTTGCTGCACTTGTGGTAAGAACCAAACCAAAACTCAGGATAGTAACCAATCTACCAAGAAACAGCATGATAGCCTCAAAGGGCCTATCACTTGCTTCACTTGCGGCAAAACTGGCCACAAGAGCAAAACCTGTAGGATCGTAAGGAAGCTTAAAGCCCTTAGGTTAGATCCTAGTATCAAAACCAATATCATCAATTGCTTCAAAAGTGACAGAACCAGTCACACTAACAGGTATGATAGGATCAAAGGGAAACTTGAAGCCCTAGGTTTAGATCCTGAAACCACAGATAAGGTTAATAAATTATTAATCCTATCTTCAAAAAATGGTTTTGACACTAGCTCAGAATCCACTAACCATTCTTCTGAAACTCCTATCCAAACCCAGAAGAATGTGTTAATCAATCAGCAATTAATCATTAATCACCATAATAACCATTGGCCTGGAAACAACTCATCCCTTGAGGCTTCTGCTCCCAAGGATGTTAAAAAATCCACTAATGATTATTTAGGTCAGATTGATATTAATCTGCTCTCAGCTATTATTCAATTCTTTAAAACTAATGCATCCTCTTTTCCTTTTCAAAAAACGGAGGATGATACAATAGCTGATTACCCAGAGCAACCTACAAAGCCTAAGTATATCCTTAGGAAAGGTCTCTCTGCAAATCTTTTCAATACAAATATCTTTCCTAATTCCGACCTGAGTTCTGGTCTTAAACAGAATCAAGTCAAAATAGATAAGGGTATCCATATCAAGTTTAATGTTTTTTATGGTCATTATAACTGGAACGTTATCGTTGACCTTAAAACTACTTTTTCAGAATTCCAGAATACTCTGAAAAGGTTTATTAATCCTCATACCAGTTCTCCCATTATTGACATTTTGCATCAAACAGGTTATGGTGTTCCTAATCCCAATACCCAAAAAACCTTTGTTCATGTCAATACTAATACCAGATCTTACGGTAAGTATCTTGGTCATACTGGTAAAATCCAACTACAGAGTCTCTTTGATTGTCCTTATATCTCAGAGTCTTTTCAGCAACACAACAATCACATTAAAACCTTTCTGATCGAAAGAAAAGTTTTAAGAGATTTAGGTGTCTCAAAATCCCAACCCAATTTACTTATTCAAAAAATTCCTGTTTGTATTACTTATCATTTTGCAAGAGAAACTTTACAAAGGAATCATCATCCTAGAAATCCTATTGTCTGCTTCAAGTGTGGTAAGCCAAGTCACATAAGCAGAAACAACAGGGTCATAGGGAAACCCAGAGCTCTTAAGCTTGATCCTGATATTAAGGACAAGTTTAATAATTTGCTTGCCCAATCTTCAGAAGAGTCCTCTGATCATTCTTCTGAAAACCTAAATCAAATCCAAGAGGATGATTTAACTGATTCCTCAAACCATATCAAAAGTCCTCTCGTAACCAATAGATCTAACCTTAAGGACACCTTCAGGAGGTTAGAAAAAACTAGTGTCAAACCTGTTACTACTCAAGATCTTCATTTCGCAATTAACAATTTCAAAAACGAAGTTAAAGATCTGAAACTGAAACAGGCTGGTCACCAGTCAATCATTGACCAATGGAAAAGTCATAAGGATAGTTCATCCCTCCTTGGTCTAATCAATTATGTCAGAATTCAAGAATTCTGCATAAACATCAATATTGTCATTGGTGACTTCATCCTTGAAACTGTCACTCTGTTTGACACTGGGACAGATTCATATTGCATCTTAGAAGGTCTTATTCCTACAAAATATTTTGAAAAGACTTCTAAGCAACTTAGTGCTGCAAATGGCTCTAAGTCAAAAATCAATTTTAAAATTGGCACCTCCTTTCTTCTTGCTAAGGATTTGAAAAACAAAGTGTTTCTAGGAACTCTTTCCATAAGATCACTCTTCCCTTTTCAAGTTACCAAAGGTATGAAAACCCAGCATTTGGGTCAACCAATTATTTTTAAGTTTTTGAGAAAACCATTTATCAGGAACTTAAATTCAATTGGTTATCAAACTAATTTTCTAAAAGAAAAAATCTCCCTTAGGAACATTGACCATCATTTGCAGAAACAGGATAGTCAATTCAAAATCAAAAGTCTCTTAGAACAAATCCAATCTACTATTTGTTCTAACATTCCCAATGCTTTCTGGGGAAGAGAGCATCACATAATTGGTCTTCCTTATGGAAAGGATTTTCAAGATTGGCAAATCCTTACCAAAGGCAAACTGATTCAAATGAATCATGAACCTCTCCTTCTTTGTCAGAAGAAAGTTAAAGACCTTTTTCGCAAGAATAAGAGTCCTTGGTCTTGTTCTGACATTTATGTCAATAAACAAGCTGAGATCAAAAGGGGAAATTCCCAGGCTTGTTTTTACAAACCTTTCGATCATGATCTTTGCTGGATTAGGTTCCCTATTTCCAACAAGAGAAATCTCCTTGAGAAATTTCTTGATGCAAAAATCTTCTCTAAAATTAAATCTGGTTTTTGGCAAACAAAAGATGAGGACAGGTATAAAACTTCTTTCACTGTCCCCTTTTGTCATTACGAATGGAATGCTCATTTTGAGTTTCAAAAAATCATGAATGAGGATTTCAATCAAAATTCAAAAATTGCCATTATCTATATTGATGATGCTTATTTTCAATCGTTTTACCAGCATCTCAGGCATAGCAGCATTTTCATATCTGTTATTTATAGGTTTGCTGTATTCAAAACCAAAATCAATTTATTTCAAACAAAAATTAAAATTCTTGGTCACAGCATTCACCAGGAAACAATCATCCCTATCAAGAGAGCTATTAAGTTCTCTGGTAAAATTCCCAATCAAGTCATTGACAGAACACAGTTGCAGAGGCTCCTTGAGTGCCTTAAATATGTCTCTGATTTCTCCCCACAAATCAGCAAGAGAAATTCTTCAAAAGGTATGAACCCTAACCTTTCTCTTGATCTCAATTTAAATATTTTCATCAAAACTTCTTTGATTTTACCAATTAATAGCGTCCCTGAACAAGACGACTGTAGTGCCTCAGGCATGAAAAACTGTTCTTACACCCTGGAACATGGTGATTGTAGTGCCCCAAGCACGAAAAACTGTTCTTACACCCTGGAACACGGTGATTGTAGTGCCCCAGGCATGAAAAACTGTTCTTACACCCTGGAACACGGTGATTGTAGTGCCTCTGGCATGAAAAACTGTTCTAAAAACGCCCTTGATCATGGCGATTGTAGTACCATCAGTGGTATGAAAAACTGGTCTTGGTTCATCAATCATTCCTCTCTCAGCCATCATCAGCTGGAGACGACAACTGTTCTGGGGCGTATTCCCCTAACAAGCATCAATAATTTCATCAATATCAAGGAAATCATGCCAGTATACAAGTGGCAGACAAAAGGTATCTTCATCATCACAAGGAACAAAATAGTCAATCATGCCGTCATCAAAGGCATCTTCAATCAAATCCTCCGTAAAGCAAATAGTGCCTTGTCACCAATTAGCACTATTTCTTGGATTCCTCCAAGCATTGGATTCCATGACCAATTATTGTTCCTTGTTTACGTGGCCCCCTCTAGTCAAAGCCACAGCAATCATGGCAGACAAAGAGATCTCTGCTTTTGTCCCCCACCAATTCAAAGCATCAATCATGGCAGACAAGAGGAATCCACTTTTGTCACCTTTCAAGACTCCACGGTTCAAGACCTTGGATACTAAACAGTGCCGGTTACCAGTCCACTGTTCAAATGCATAGTACCGGTCAACAATTCAAGACTCAAGTGCACAGTGCAGGTCACCTAAGTGCACAGTCCCAGTCAACAGTCATTGGATTCCAAACAGTAGTCCTTTACTGTTCCTACCGGTTAGTGACTGGTTACTATTTCAATTTCAATCTATATATACGTGCTTAGGCTTATGTTAGAAGGCACGCTTCACCTTACGCTTCAATTACAATTCTCTCTCTAGTTTAGTGAGAAGTCAGAGCAACTTGTAAGCTCTCTTCTTCTTCTTCAATCTCTTCTGCAATCTTGTAAGATCTTCTTCAATCTTCAATCTTGTAACTCATAGACAGTTTACTGTCTTGTATGGAAGGCTTTGCCTCCTAATTTATGTTATTTTGATTCTGCACTTCAATTTTATTTCTTGTGTAGCATTCCGCATGCTACCTACTTCCCCTCTGTCTCTTTAATTTCTTTTATCTTCTGATTCCGATCCCCTCTTGGTATCAGAGCCAGATGGTGGAAGTAGGAATGGGGTATTAACTTTGAATTTTAAGTTGCTTATCTAAGCTATGCTTTACAGTTACTTATTTATGTTCTTAATTAATTAAGTGCCATAAATAGGGGGTATTAATATTGAAAGCTTTATGTACTCTTTATATATTTCCTTTTGAATTATTACTTATTCATCTAGTTTATATTCTGCAAATTAATTATTTATGTTTATGATCAACCGGTTAAAAGGTTCCTAAAATATTTTGGTCAAAACTCTTTGTGTATGAGGATGGTTCTCATGAACGACCCACTCGTATTTACGTGGCATCCGTAAGACCCGTTGGATAGGGCGAATATAACTCCATAAATTAACCGAGGTACTGGGCAGTGTTTGGTCAATTCTTGTCTTGAGGTTCCTCAACCAAAGAGCGGAATTTTTATGAAAAGTCCTTTTGTTTGATCATACTACAAACATAATTAATTTTCTTGATATAATGTAGAAAATAACTTTTAATTCAAGTTTAAATATATTCTGAGGTAACTTTTGCTTTGTCTTGTAACAATTATAATTAACTCTAGAATATGTTTTTAGAAAGTAATTGCAATTTCAAGTTTAATACCCAGATAGTATGGCCTTAATCTGATGTATGAACAAGTACAGGTAACTCTAAGGTATTTTTTAGAAGGTAAGTTATTAAGTTCATTTTTAATACCTAGAATGGAATTGAAATAGTAACCAGTCATTAACCGGTAGGAACAGTAAAGGATTAACTGTTTGGAATCCAATGACTGTTGACTGGGACTGTGCACATAGGTGACCTGTACTATGCACTTGAGACTTGATTTGTTGACCGGTACTATTTGGCATCCTATGCTGGTGACCGGTACTGTTTGGTATCCAAAGTTTTGAACCGTGACAAAAGTAGATTCCTCTTGTCTGCTTGTGATGATTTGAATTAGTGGGGGACAAAAGCAGAGATGCTCTTTGTCTGCCATGATTGCTGTCTTTGACTATAGGAAACAATAAATGGTTAGGTAAAACAATAGTAAAAACTGGACAGTTTTTCATGTCATTGCTGACACTACAATCACCGTGTCCAAGGGTGGTTGAACAGTTTTTCATGCCACTGCTGGCACTACAATCACCAGAGTCAAAAAAGAGCTTGCTCTTCTCAAAACTAAGGCCCCGGGCACTCCCTCACCTAAGAGTATTAGGTCCACCAAAGTATTAAGGAAAACCTCTTCTGGTAACCCAGAAGGTATGGCCAGCAAACCAAAGCACTATGACAAGAAACAGGCCAATAAACCCAAAACCCAGGAAAGGCCTCAAACTGCTCCAAACACTTGCTGCACTTGTGGTAAGAATCAAACCAAAACTCAGGATAGTAACCAATCTACCAAGAAACAGCATGATAGCCTTAAAGAGCCTATCACTTGCTTCACTTGTGGCAAAACTGGTCACAAGAGCAAAACCTGTAGGATCGTAAGAAAGCTTAAAGCCCTTAGGTTAGATCCTAGTATCAAAACCAATATCATCAATTGCTTCAAAAGTGACAGAACCAGTCACACTAACAGGTATGATAGGATTAAAGGGAAACTTGAAGCCCTAGATTTAGATCCTGAAACCATAGATAAGGTTAATAAATTATTAATCCTATCTTCAAAATATAATTCTGACACTAGCTCAAAGTCCACTAACCATTCTTCTGAAACCCTTATCCAAACCCAGAAAAATGTGTTAACCAATCAGCAATTAATCATTGATCACCATAATAACCATTGGTCTGGGTTTAACCCTTTGCTTTTCAGGCGATTGGTTGGTAGCCTGGGTTTCGGTTTCGTTCTTGCCACAAGTGCACTTACCACAAGTACAAATGCTAGGAGTAGTTTGGGGTTTGTTCTGGACATCAGGTTCTTGGTTAGCCTCATGGTTTGCCTTCTTTCCCTTTCGGTGTTTAGGCATATAACCAGGTTGGGGATGGTTAGGGCAATGTCTGCTGATGTGGCCAGGCATATTGCATTTGAAACAGATGACCCTATCATTGTGTCATGATCTTGGGTGAGGACATTGATCTGTTTAGAGGAATCGCTGGAGGAATCTGTCAGGTCATCATCCTGGATTTGGTTTAGGTTATCTGAAGGATGGTCAAATGAATTTTCAGAAGATTGGTTTAACAAGTTGTTAATCTTGTCTTCGATGTCGGAGCCAAGATTTAGGGTTTTGAGCTTTCCTACTACTTTGCAGTTTTTGCTGTAGTGTCCTGGCTTGCCACAATTGTAACAGATAATAGGTTTTTTGGTCTTATCATTATTTTCATAATGATTTTTGATATTTTGATTGGTAGGCCTAGGCCTGGGTTTTCTCAAATGCCTTTCTTTGTAGTAGTCAGGTCTGGGTAGGATTTTGCTAACCTTATGCTTGGCTTTGGTTCTGGCTTTTTCTGCACAGGGGAGACCAAATTGTTCGCAGAAAGTTCCAAGATCTCTGCGATTTTGAGCCTTTTCTTTAGATAGCTGTCGTTGGATTTTGTCATCCTGACAAATCTTTAAGGCTACTCTTTGGATAATAGCAATAAGCTGTCCATAGCTTAGTTGCTGATAGGGGATGTTACCATCGGGGTTATGACTACGGAGTTTATCCCTGACTTTATCTCCCAAAGATTTTGGAAGACCAGCAAGAAACTTCTCCTTCCAGAAGGCTTGTTGACTGTCCTCCCTGGTGTAAACCCTAGTTAGGAACGTGTCTTTGTACCATCTGAAGTCACCCAAGGTTTTACATATATATATATATATATATATATATATATATATATATATATATATATATATATATATATATATATATATATATATATATAATATAACTTAAGTGATATTATGGGTCAATAACCAAAATAACCCTCAATTAATTCTAATTTCTCAACAAACCTCACTAAAATCCTTTATTTGATTTTAGCACTCAAAAACCAACTTCTTCCATTTATAAATATACACCAATCAATAATTAATTTAGTACCTAATTAATAAAATTATTAATTATTAATTAAGCACCAAAATAGGGGAATATTGGGTAGTCTAGTAATCAGTCCAATAACATGCCCAATAGCTTTAAACTTATATGACTTTCACTTCGGCCAGCTCATCCCAAGTAGGTAGCTCAGTTGGCGAGTTAAGGGATACTGAAGGAGTGCACCAAAGGAGTGCAAGAATGAGGGTTCAACCTGTGGAAACTAACATTTTCCCCACCCCCACTAACATTGCCTATTAAAAAAAACTTCGGCCAGCTCTTCTCTCGTTAACTGCTTCAAATAACTTATTATTCTCCACAATTTCAAATTGCTTCATATAATTCTTTGCCATATCTACCAATGTTAACTGTTTATTGTTCCCCATGTCTGCTCCTATCATTGTGCAACTATAAATAACTTCCTTGCTTTTGGAGATCTCCACATATGCTTATCATGTTTAGGTATAGCTCTTGATCATCATTCACTGGGCTCTCTTGTTTATTCTTTCCACTAATCTTATCACGTGTTGCCTTAAGTAATATCAAGCATTTAATGTGGTAGATTTTAAAATAGAATATAATGATTAACATATAAATCAAAGATGTAACAAATCAAATGCATGTAATGATTTAAGCTAGAATTTAAAGAAACTTTGAAAACTAGCAACATACGCGGTATGGCCTAGAGCTTAAAATTGGGGAAGAATTTGATTTGCATCTTTTTAATTCCTTGAATGTAGGGATATCTTGAATCATATAAAGAAGAAATCATGAACAACAACGAGAAGAAAAGAATGAAAAGATTTTTTGCTCACCATGCTTTTATTTACTTGGATTTTATTTATTTATTTAAATGACTGCTCATTTGGTTCTTGAAGACCTATATCATTCTTTTCCCTTATGGCTTTCCGCTCAAGGAAGGTGAAACGTTTGAGGATGTTTAAAATTTGGCTTTTCATAGTAACTGTTTTTGTTACATGCTGCTTCTTCTTGTACTTGGAACATTTCAGAGAAGTTGAAAGAAGGTTTGGGATTTCGGATGGATTTCAAAGGTCAAAAGAGGATGATGGAGTTGACTTTGTTGAAGAAAAGGAAGGTGAGTGTGATTTGTTTGATGGTAAATGGGTTTATGATGAAAGCTACCCTTTGTATGAGTCAAAAGATTGCAAATTTTTAGAAGAAGGATTTCGTTGTTATGAGAATGGGATACCTGATTTGTTCTACACAAAGTGGAGATGGCAGCCTAAAGATTGCAACTTGCCCAGGTATACTAATATTAATTAATGTTTTTTTTTAAAAAAAAAATAGCACACGACATTATACTCATGATACTTCCCAAATAGTACGATTCAATTACTATTTGAAACTGCTCGATCCTACAAAATCGACTTGGGTTTTTCCCAAAATCCTTATGTTTCATATTAAGTATTGTTTTAGAAATTTTTGTTTTTCTCAAATTTCTTGATACTTTAGAAATTTAGGGTTTCATTCATTTTTTTCAATAACACCCTTTACCTCGACAATAAACGTAATAAATAGTTTTCTTAATACGTGTGCATAATCTTAAACCACGTACAATCTGAGAGAGCGTAATCACTTAGTGATTTAAATAGTATTAGTTTAATAATGGAATTAAAATAAAGTAATTAATCTTACTTTGAAAGGATAAAATGACACTTAAGTTCACTATTAACTGTACCCGTGTCGTGATGTGTGTATTAGTGATATTGATGAAAGAATGTGAAAAGTTCATTTGAATGTTCTCTATTTCTTTTAAACGAGATTGTGTTAACAAAAGCTTACAAATGGTGGTTATATAGAATTCCTAACTGACAACTAGAATTCCTAATTAACATCTAACTAGTAATTAACAAACATAATAACTAATTCAGTTAGGAATAACAAACAATGATGTTAAACTAACTATTATCCAATAGTGTGAGGGCTGAAAGCAAATACTAAAATGTCTTTAATGCATATTATGTCACTTTCTTTACATTTTTTTATAAACTAAGTTGGCTACAATAAGTTGACTAAAATGTTTGCGTATATATGTGGAATAACAATTATAAAGAAAAATAACTTATAAAAAAAAATCTCCTGGAGTTTATTTTCAGAAAATAAGTTAAGGGACTTCGGGAGATATTTTGCCAAAAAAAAATTACAATGAAAAATATGTTGTTGGTCTATTTCAACACATTTTTCAGTACAGAATTGCAACAATTTTATCTCCATTAAGCACCATGCCTGTCACTATTCTAAATGGAAAATCAATTTTGTTTATGTTCATATGAATGAGATCATTGACTATGCATTCACTTTATTGTAACTTCAAGTATTTTTTTTCTCTGGTTTTATGAAAGATTAGATGAATTAATCTTAGAACTTTTCAATGATGAAAACCCAGATTTAATGCAACAATGATGTTAGAGAAACTTCGAAACAAGAGGCTAGTATTTGCTGGGGACTCAATTGGAAGAAACCAATGGGAATCACTATTATGCATGCTATCATCTGCAATCCCTAACAAGGAATCAATCTACGAAGTAAATGGAAGTCCAATTACAAAGCACAAAGGATTCTTAGTGTTCAAATCCAAAGATTTTAACTGTACTATATTAAAAAAACTATTTATTACGTTTATTGTCGAGGTAAAGGGTGTTATTGAAAAAAATGAATGAAACCCTAAATTTCTAAAGTATCAAGAAATTTGAGAAAAACAAAAAATTCTAAAACAATACTTAATATGAAACATAAGGATTTTGGGAAAAACCCAAGTCGATTTTGTAGGATCGAGCAGTTTCAAATAGTAATTGAATCGTACTATTTGGGAAGTATCATAAGTATAATGTCATGTGCTATTTTTTTAAAAAAAAAACATTAATTAATATTAGTATACCTGGGCAAGTTGCAATCTTTAGGCTGTCATCTCCACTTTGTGTAGAACAAATCAGGTCTCCCATTCTCAGCACAACGAAATCCTTCTTCTAAAAATTTGCAATCTTTTGACTCATACAAAGGGTAGCTTTCATCATAAACCCATTTACCATCAAACAAATCACACTCACCTTCCTTTTCTTCAACAAAGTCAACTCCATCATCCTCTTTTGACCTTTGAAATCCATCCGAAATCCCAAACCTTCTTTCAACTTCTCTGAAATGTTCCAAGTACAAGAAGAAGCAGCATGTAACAAAAACAGTTACTATGAAAAGCCAAATTTTAAACATCCTCAAACGTTTCACCTTCCTTGAGCGGAAAGCCATAAGGGAAAAGAATGATATAGGTCTTCAAGAACCAAATGAGCAGTCATTTAAATAAATAAATAAAATCGAAGTAAATAAAAGCATGGTGAGCAAAAAAATTTTTCCTTCTTTTCTTCTCGTTGTTGTTCATGATTTCTTCTTTATATGATTCAAGATATCCCTACATTCAAGGAATTAAAAAGATGCAAATCAAATTCTTCCCCAATTTTAAGCTCTAGGCCATACCGCGTATATTGCTAGTTTTCAAAGTTTCTTTAAATTCTAGCTTAAATCATTACAAGCATTTGATTTGTTACATCTTTGATTTATATGTTAATCATTATATTCTATTTTAAAATCTACCACATTAAATGCTTGATATTACATAAGGCAACACGTGATAAGATTAGTGGAAAGAATAAACAAGAGAGCCCAGTGAATGATCAAGAGCTATATATACCTAAACATGATAAGCATATGTGGAGATCTCCAAAAGCAAGGAAGTTATTTATAGTTGCACAATGATAGGAGCAGACATGGGGAACGTTAACATTGGTAGATGTGGCAAAGAATTATATGAAGCAATTTGAAATTGAGAGAGAGAGAGAGAGATAAGGGCATGGTTTTTTTCTTGTTGTTCTTGTTGTTGATGAATGAGATTAGGATTATGAGTGAAGAGCATCAATGAGATTTAGAATCTCTTTCTGTAAAGGAGTGTGGCTGCACCGCATCAACCCTAATCTGCTATTCAAGGACGAGAAGTAGTGCTATATACGTTTGATTTGGGCCTTTTTATTATTGTGGGTTAGTGTATTGCTGAAATGGCTTCATGAGTTTTTTGCATTTTCATTTTACTTTCTGCATCCCCCAATATTATTATTACCTTAGATTTGAACTATCATTAATTTAGCCAGCCATCGGGTTACCGCATGTTTGTATTTATTTTTGGTAAAGTGAAACAAAAATTGTGATGATTAAGTGTTATCGAGGGGGTGTTCACGTTGCAGTTTGGTTTGATTTTGAATCAAAAAATCATACGAACCACACGGTAAATATAAATATTATTTGGTTTAATTCGGTTGATTTTCTTTAAAAAATCTGAACCAATGCGGTTTGGATGGTTCGATTGGTTCAGTTTTCGCCAAACCTAAAAATAGAATCGAATCTAAAATTAATTTAATTAATTAATTCTAAATCCAAGTATTAAAAAGCATCATATTTTTTGTCTTTTCTTTTTTATATTTTAAATTTTGTGTTTTAAAATGCGTTTCATCTAAAGGGTCAGATTCGGCTAATACCCGGGTTCAATCTCCGGTGATGGAATAAATTGGAGTCAGGTTTTACTTACCTATCGATCAAACTCCACATTATTTAGGGCCACTTTCCCATAGACACTGGAGCGGGTTCAAAGACCCCTAGACCAAAAAAAAACTGTGTGTTTTGAGGTATTTTAGGGTTTAGAAAAAATTTTAACTGTTCAAATACGCATAGTTCAATACTCAATAACGGTTTTGGCAAAAAAAAATAATTTCATGATAAAATACGTAAAGTGCAATGCTAAGCATTGTGTGTTGGGGTACTTCAGAGTCTAGAAAAAAATTTAGATGTTCAAATATGAGAAGTCTGTTACTCAAAACCAGTTAGGTGAAAAAAATTTAACTTCGTGAAAAATATGTAAAGTGAGTTGCTAAGCAGTGTGTGTGTTTTAGGATACTTTAGCGTTCAGAAAAGATTTACGAAGTTTATTTCTCAATAACCGGTTAGGTGAAAAAAAGATTTAACTTCATAACAAAATAGGTAAAGTGAGATGCTAAGTAGTATATTTTGGTGTACTTTATGGTTCAGAAAAAAAATTAATTGTTAACTGTAACACCCCGGTATTTCTAACTAGTAGGAATACCTAAGAGTATCAACTATAAAACATCAGAGATATTATTTCCTGTTTAGATATTGAACACCACTGTAAATTTTTCACTGAATTATACCAAAACGGTTTTAAACATAATTAAAACCACAACGGTTCCCTGACCATCGTTCATCAGCTAGATTTAGTGTTCAATGTCATACAAGAAAGCGCGGAAATAAATACATAAATTTTACAACAATTAAAGTCATAATGTCGTCATACAAGACAACAAGGGAAACATAAGCTTAATTATAAAAGCTAAGTCTTCGGCGACTTCCCGAGCATAAACCTATTCATGCCTCTTGGATCTCCCCTTTCCCTGTTTCTCTATAAAACAACAACATATAAACAATGAGATACAATATCAGTGAGTTCTACCGAGACCCCTATCTACACTCTCGGTTCAATTCAGAATCCTATTTTACTTAACACGACACCGACTGCAACTCTGCTAAATCCCGATGAACCGTATTATAAGACTTTCTTTCATTCGTGGTTTAATTTATAGCCACGTGCATTTTAGTTCAACACGACACTGACTGCAACTTTGCTATATCCCCGGTGTATCGTACAACAAACTTTTAACATAACACCGACTGCAACTCTACTATATCCCTGGTGAACCCCTTTATCAATAGTACTTTCCCTAATGGTATACGGGCCTAGGTTTAAGGATCATGACTTCCTCGCCTAGTATGTTAACCTCGTGGGTCGTCACCCACACTCGATATAATTTATATATCTTATATCCACCCACATTGGGCCGACACTTAACCCCGATATAATTTATATATCGTAGTTGACACTTGAACGTTTGGTTCTTTATGGTAAGTATTTTACGTGTTCGCTTACGTACACTATTTTACGGTTTTTCAACTGAGACATAACTTCGCAAATCGTTAATAAAGACTCTTTTGAAACATGTTCAAAATCATGGCATTATAAGCCTAATATCATTGGAGAAGGGTTAGGAAAGAATTAGAAAAGGATTGGAATCGATTTTGATAGGACAAAACTTATGTGTGCTTCTATATGTGTGATTGATGTTGTTTTCCAATCGCACAATGACACATGGATTAGTTTTTTATTAAAAAAATAACTCAAAGGTAATAAATAATACTAATAAAAAATTCATATGTCAAGGTATGATTGAAAAACAACACAAACCACACCTAAGTTTTTCCTTTTCGATATTCAATCTAAATTTTCATACAAGCCAAATGGTGTAGGTCAACTCATGCGTTCGGACCTCAAGTGTGACATTTTATGGAATTTTTAGGGTTTACATTTCTAGTACCGCCTAAGAGCATCTCCATCGTTGGACCTGAAGTATCCCTTAACAGTTAGTGAGTGTCCCTTATTTTATTTTAGTGCTGGAGCATTCCTACTTGGAGCCTACATGGAGCTCACCATCCCTTATTTTCTTTGGTCGTCTCTTAATATTAAATTTAAATGAGAATAAAAATATTGCTCACAACTCAATAGAAAATAGTGGAAGAGACTATACAGACAAAAGGATTAACATATTAAACTACCTTATGTGGCGTCGGTTATGAGACTGTGAACTGGAGTAAAATGAGTGAATGCCTCTTAAAAATGATGTGTTATATGTGACCCACGTAAGAGACACAAAATAGACTAGTTAAGGCACAATCCATTAGAGTTGCTCTAAGGGCCACTCAACACTATTAGGCCATATCATTTCTATGTATCTAGTGTTACGTCAACCCCTAGATATCAACAAGATATCCTTAGAATTAGTTTTAGATACACTAGTGCAAAAAAGGGATTTAAAGTCAGGCGAAAAGAGGATTTAAAGTCAGGCGGGCGCTTGACTTTTATTAAGTCGACTTTGTATGTCTGGAGTTTTAAAGTCAAGCGGTAGCCTGACTTCGTAAGTCTGATTTAAAGTCAAGCATTTATTGCGCCTGACTTCGTAAGTCTGATTTAAAGTCAAGCATTTATTGCGCCTGACTTCGTAAGTATGTTTTAAAGTCAAGCATTTATTCTTGCCTGACTTCGTAAGTATGATTTAAAGTCATGCATTTATTCTTGCCTGACTTCGTAAGTATGATTTAAAGTCAATCATTAATTATTGCCTGACTTCGTAAGTATGATTTAAGGTCAAGCTTTTATTATTGCTTGACTTCGTATGTATGATTTAAGGTCAAGCATTATTGCGCCTGACCTTAAAAGTTTTTTTTTTTAAATTTTGGTTTGATCTATACACCCTGGTTATACAAATTTTTCGTTAAAAAGAAGCGACTCCACTGGGGATCGAACCCAGATCTCTGGTCCCGTGTCGTGGACCAGCGCCTTATCCATTGGGCCATGGAGTCATATATCAGTGCTAGTTTTTGCCAATCAAAGGATCTATCTATTCTTTATAAGCAACCAGAATTAACAGAACTAAGGATCTATCTATTTTTTGTAAAACAACCATAAATAATACCCAACCAGAATTAACAGAACTAAGCTGTAATAAAGCCAATTCTGGCCAATAAATCAATGAGATAAGCAATTCTCTTTTGCTAAAGAATGACTTAGCTACTAATCTGACACTTATCATACAAACTCATAATTAAATTGATATGCTAGAGGAATAAATATCTCTTAGTTAACATCAAACTTACCCCTGGTTATACATATTTATTGATTACCTGTCCAATAACTCCATCGCACTTATCATCAATCAAAGAAATGATATCTTCAACTGACAGAATTGTTTTCTTCTCTGTACATATCTGAGTGAAAAAGAACACATGCATGCAGTTACAATAAGCATTCACAAATATCAAAACAAGTTTCAGTAAAATTGAGGTATGCCTTATATGTAAATATGTAAATTCAGCTCTATATTTAGAACATGTAACGTTTATCAGATTAAAATCCAACGAAAAACTTGCAATACATTACACTCTAAACATGATTTGTCTAGCTATCAATAGGTGTATGTATGCATCAATAAATTACATTGACAAGAGCATGCATTTGCTATTTATACTGGTTAGAGATCAATGAAATGAAACAACATGAAAAATGAGAACCACTACAAGAAACTAAATCTTATATCAATTGTCTAAGGTAGCATTCAGAACTAATAACAACTTAATCAATCTAAAGAACTTGCATAACCTGCAAATGTGAAGAACCTAACAACACTGATATACAGCAAATCAACATCACTTTTTTTTACATTCATGAAATAAACTATTTAAAATTTCACTTATGCCCTCCAACCATACCGGGTCCCATAGTCCCTGACATGCTAGATGATGTGCCACTGCTAGTCATTTTTACCCTTTCATCTGTGTTTCCAAAAACATTCAAATCTTCAAATAACCTGTAAGGTGGTAAATTTGCAGGATATGTTTGGGGAGCAACATAATTGTTGAATGGTAAATTTGCAGGATATGTTTGGGGAGCATAAGAATAACCTTATGTTCTGGATGGACCAGGTATTTGATGCATGCCTTGGCTAGGGGCCGATGGCGCATATGTTGTCTGCGGAGAAGATGGAGCCATGGACAATGTGATACTCAGTAAGTCAATGATGTCCTGATCTTTTGACATGCTAACAGGGGGAGGCGGGTCAGGAACGGTTAGTTCATTGGACGGGCTCCGGCACATATGGAGCTGTGGCATCTTTTGAAGTTGCTGGCTGTGTCTTAGAACGCCTGCATAGTAAGAAAGAGTTCAAACTGAATTAATTGAATAACAAAAATTACTGACATAACAATCTTATTAACCACAACCTAACGAGCAACGTGTCGCATTTGAAAATTCACTGGAAATATCGATGAAAGAAACATAATCAGGAAGCAGATACCTTCGAGCTAGCTGTGCAAATTCATCTTCTTCCTCTTCATCACTCTGGCCCCCAGTTTCAGAATAAACTATGGCTGAAGGACTAGCTTTAGGTGTTGAAACAGATTCTACAGAATTGGAGCTCTTCACTTCAGTTTGATTGACACCGGAGTGAACTTCCGTTGACATGAAACTGGAACTCGAACTTGCACCTTGAAGCATGGATAACCGGGGAGTTCATGAGAAAGTAGGAGAATCACTTTGAGACAAAGGGATCAGTATCAGTTATGTAACATAATGAATAAACCAAGCAAAATATCTATACAAATAGATGCTATTGAAAAGACAGCTAGTTGCGAAAATATTTTTACCATGCAATAGTGCCTGTCTTTTAGCATTATAGGCAGCATTGAATAACCTCTCCCTCAGACCACCAGATGTTTTAACAACATTAATAATACTGCCAAAAATACCAATCAAAAGGCACAATGAATATACAAGTAAATGAACGGTTCTAAAAACTGCAATATAAATGTATGATTGTTCTACCCAGAATATATTCTATTATATAGGCGAGGAACACTTCAGAAGACAGTAGGTCTTAGAGCCGCTAGGTCATCCATTAATTTCAAATTATCCTGTATAAAAAGGTTAAAAGGAAAATGTTAGGCTTACCTGAAAAGATTATATAGTGAAATAAAAATTGACCATTATAAAATCAACCTTAATGCATCATATAAGGCTAAAGCAGAAACTACAACAAATTAATTTATCAGAAAAAGTATAAGCTCGATCAGAATTAGTAGACATTTTCCAAATGAAAGGAAGAGAGAAGCCAAATTTGTTTAAGACACACCCCCTGGTAAAATCCCACTGCAATGCCAAAATATACATTCATGACATGATTTGCTCTCTCATAAATGTGTGCCAAAGGGAGATAGGATATATAACTGAAAATCAAAGGAAACTAAGGTAAATGACGGTGTAACAAATATCATGACAAGAAATGGCAATGACTTTAGTATGCATTTAAAAAGAACTCACACATCAGAAGGGCTGAATTTTTCATCCATACTGGCCCCGGTAACATTTGCAATAAAGTTTTCATGGGTCAAGACAGCACCCTGACCAGAATTTGTTAAGTGGAAAGATGAATAAGAAATTATTTATATAGCTACCTACCATAAGCAAGGAAGATATTTTAGGGGAATCATATACCACAAAGAAAAGTAAACCATAATTTTATAGGAACCTTCGTACCTTTGGGGTTCCAGTTGTACCACTTGTATAGCAAATGGTTGCAACATCACTAGGTTTTGGTGGGCTAAAGGGCTGAAGGTTGCTGCGCCCCTATATCCAACCACACAAACAATGAGTAACAAATATATAAAATATCAGTAGGTCAAATAAATTGTAACACCATTTAAAAAAGGAAAAAAAAAGCTGATAGACCACAATAGATATATAGATAGAGCACTTCCAAATTCACACTTCCAAACTAGGTAAATATCGTGTAGTGTAGCATGATAATAAAACATAATCTGATATGAATATGCATTGCTCTATAAAATCAACATGCTTTGACTGAGACAATTAGGTTACCTGACTAAGAAGCTTTGAATATGTAATAACTTGAACTCCAACTGATGATGGAAGGGATGGAAGTTGATCATCTAAACCTCCAACTACCTGAATAATAACAACAAAAAATCATTACAAACTTTCTTTGTGAATTAACATTTTCTTGCAAACATAAGCCATAAATCCACACATACCACAATTAGACGCACAGTTGGAATATCAGATAAGTAGCTCAGCAACTGCAAGGAATGTGACATCATACATAAATTTGCAAAAGAAGACTGAGAATTATATAAAATATTATAGGAAAACATTAGTGTATAAAAACAGGAGTACATTTTATAGATTTAACAAGTTAATGGCTACAATTAGATAGTCCTTTCAAATAAGAGATCAATAGATTTACCAATAGCCTCATATGATCATGTTAGCTAATTTTTTCTCTCCATATAGAAACGCTTTTACAAAAGAAAGAAATTAATTAGCATTTTCAGCATTTCAAAAACCAAAAAGTTAGCAACATACTGTTTTGTTATTAATTTTCAATCTCTCTCAAATTAAACCATACTTTTTAATTCACTAATAATTTTAGATCAGCTTCCTCTTTATCCAAAAATAGAGCAAAAAAAAAACTACCTTACCATTTAATGTATATATTTTTCTGCAAACTAAAACGCTTTCGCAATAAGAATATCAACTTCACTATATCACCTATAAAATATGCTTCATTTTTTCGGGAACCAAACAAAAAAAAGCAAGAATAGAAAAACTTACAGGGGGAGTTGAGTAGGACTCAAAAGCGAAGCCAGCAAGAATAACAGCAAGGTTGATATCAAACGGAGGCCGTTCATCATCTTCCTTAATAGAAACCTTTTCAATCTGAGAACCAGTTTTTGAGCAACAGCAAATCCAGAAAATTCGTTCTCTTCCGTGAATCCTTCCATTGACAGACATAAAAGTGAGCGTGTGGGTAAAAGATCAGGATTTTAGGGTTTTTGTTTTTCAGAGAACAGTGAACTCGCGACGAAAAGGGAAGAGAAACTAAGAGAAAAGGGAAGGTGATTTACCTGGTAGAGAAGACAAACAGCACGAAACTGTGAGCCACGAACGAAGTGCACGGCGAGGCGTGGCGGAGAACGGCGTGAGATCTGAGCTTCGTGTTCTGGCGTGAGATCTGAGAGTGAAAACGAGAACACGGAGGTTCTGAGAGAGAGGGTGAGATCTGAGAGTGGAGAACGAAGGGTTCTGAGAGAGAGTGAGATCTGAGAGTGGAGAACGAAGGGTTCTGAGAGAGAGTGAGATCTGAGAGTGGAGAACGAGAACGCGACGGTGAGGGAGAGGAAACAGTGAGAACGCGACGGTGAGGGAGAGGAAACGGTGAGAACGCGACGGTGAGGGAGGGAACGCGTTTTCTGAGAATGGAGAATTAGAGGGTTCGCGTTACTGAGAGTGTCGTGACCGGGATCCCGGCGTAGACGGCCCAAAAATATGAATTTTAGGGAGTCGCCACCCAATTTATTAAATAGGGAAAATTGAGAAAAACCTACCTTAAAATTAATGGTCTGCGTAAACTAGGTTGGATTCGGGAGTCGGTTATGCATAGGGAAGGGCGAAAACTTAATTCCACTACACCCCTAGTACATCCGTCCTAAGACAGTTACCCTAAATCTGATTGTGCAAATATAAATTACGAATTTATTTGTTTTACCCAAAAATAAAATAGTAGAGAATAATAAGGGCTAATTTAGAAAAGTTTAATTTTGACTTGACGGGGAAGCCCCGCTCCTACGTATCCTCGGTGCAATGAGGAACTCAAAAGTCACGTAGTTCTTCCTGAAAAATTTTGTTGGTTGATGTTTTTTAATATAGGGGTTTTAGGATTATTGAGCTGTACAGCTCATCCGTCCTAGAACGCTGACTAACCCGTCTGTACAGTCGGCTTAGTCCCCTATTTTCAGAAAATAGAGTTTTTGGAGTTTTGGAAAATGATTTTATGTGTGTTGGTTTGATTTTATTTGAATAGGGATTTTAGGACTCTTGAACCGTACGGTTCATTTATCCTAGAATACTGACTAACCCGTCTGTACAGTCGGCTTAGTCCCCTATTTTCGAAAAATGGAGTTTTTGATTTATGGAAAGAAATATGTTTGTGTTTATTTTGATTTAGAAATTGTTTGTTTTAAATAGGGATTTTAGGACATGATCCGTAACGGTTCATTAGTAACCTAAAAAGCTGACTAACCCGACTGTACAGTCGATTTAGTCCCCTATTTATATTTTTTTGAAAATGAAATATTTATCTATTTATTTTTATAGGTTTTTTGTAAAAGGAAATAATAAAAACGAAAACAGAGGGTGCAATAGTAAAATGGGGTGCAGTTTGCAAAAAGGGAGTTGTATTATTGTTTGCTTGAATGCAAAAGTATTAAGCTCCTTTGTGTCCTAGAGGGGTCCCTTGGGAATAGATCTAAGGCTTTTTCTATCAAGTGAACCTCTCAAAGGTAGCTCTATAGAGCCCTAAATAAGGTTCCTAGAGCCAACGACCCCAATTAAGAACACTGATCAACAACAATAGGCAAGCTATTAGGAGTGCCAGCATTCTCAAGAGGGACCAAACTCTAGGTGAGACTTTCGTGACCACCCAACAGGACGCACATCCAGTAGGCCATCACTACGCAGTCTCGTTCTAACTTAGGTTATTCTCCAGTCCGGGTACAGGACTATTCTCACGTGTGTGCAGAAGTGTGATAGTGGAGTGTGTGTAGGAGCAAAATGTTAAATATACCCCCTAGTTGCAAAACAAACAAACACATATACAGAAAATAATAGTCTTCTACCCTAGGGTTTATATCAAGCATAAAATAAAGATATACAAAAAAAAACTAAAGAAATAAATAAATAATCAATAAATCAATAAATATGTACATAAATAAATAAATAAATAAACAAATAGATATAAATAAATAAATACAAAACTAACCTCAAGCTGATGAACGCGAGGAACGCCGAACCGGACCGAGCAGTCTGACCAAGTCAACTGCGAATCGGACTGCTTTGAGAACCGAAAAAAACCGATTCAACAAAAAAATTACAAACTAATCAAAGACAGACTTTTAGTGTCTGGACCGCAAAAGGCTAGCCCAAAAGATCACTTAATCTGCCAATGACTCCTCCTCCTCCAAACCTTCACCTCTCAACCTCTTTTATAGTCAATTTCTATAGGGTTGTTGTTTCTTGCAAGCAATGTGGGACTAAAACAAGATAGAGAAAACAATTCCCACTTAGAGAACACAATTCCCGTTTTTCTCAAACCTGTCACCGTAAAAGCGCGATTCCGGATTCGTTAACCGTTGGATCGTCTTGGTTTTTTGACAGTAGGTTCGTGAGACATATATCTTCACTTTCACCGTTCGGATCGTCAAAACGAGGTCTGAGAGAGAGAAATTGCCTTCGCAATAGCTGCAGTTTTTGGTCCGTTTTTCTCAAACCTCTCACCGTAAAGGTGCGATTCCGGATTCGTTAACCGTTGGATCATCTTCGTTTTTTGGACACCAGGTTCGTGAGACATCCCTCTTCACTTTTACCGTTCGGATCGTCGAAACGAGGTCTGAGGAGAGAGAAATTGCCTTCGCAAAAGTAGAAAAAACAACCCCGAAAATACCCAAAAAGCGACTACTTTTTTTGTAATAATAATTTTTATTATTGCACCTCCCTTTTTTTATTTTATTTTGTAATTTGTATTATTTCATATCTATTTTATTTTTTTATTTTCGTTTTTTAATTAAAGATATTGCAACAAGAAAAATAAATTAAATTTACTTTGTAATTTTTTGAATTAGCATATATTTTTTTTTTTTGTTTAACCACTAAAAAAAGTAATAATAACGCAAAATTAGTAAATTAGCGCAAAATGACCTATTCGAGGGATTAGGAATCAAATATACGCGAAAAACGTATTTTTGTGATTTTTTGAAAAAGTAAAAAAATGTACCGGTTAAAATTGGGTGTTCACAGTTGCCCCTCTGTGCTTACTTTCTTACGAGATAATACATAAAACTATGTTTTCTTGTTTTATCAAAGTAAGGAATAAGTACAGATATGAACCTCAATTTTAATCGGTGAAATATGCACAATTGTCTTTTGACTGTTAAAGTTAAATGGGTAACAAGAAATACAAACAGTGCCAGAGCTGAATCGATAGCACGAAGTTTCAAAACAATGTCAGGGCGAACGATAGCATGAAAATAAAGACAATGCCAGGGCGAGACCGATAGCATGAAAATTAAAGACAATGCCAGGGCGAGACCGATAGCAAAAATTAAAGACAATGCCAGGGCGAGACCGATAGCAGAAAATTAAAGACAATGCCAGGGCGAGACCGATAGCAAAATTAAAGACAATGCCAGGGCGAGACCGATAGCATGAAATAAAGACAATGCCAGGGCGAGACCGATAGCAAAATTAAAGACAATGCCAGGGCGAGACCGATAGCACAAAATTAAAGACAATGCCAGGGCGAGACCGATAGCACAAAATTAAAGACAATGCCAGGGCGAGACCGATAGCATGAAAATTAAAGACAATGCCAGGGCGAGACCGATAGCACAAAATTAAAGACAATGCCAGGGCGAGACCGATAGCATGAAAACTAAAGACAATGCCAGGGCGAGACCGATAGCACAAAATTAAAGACAATGCCAGGGCGAGACCGATAGCATGAAAATTAAAGACAATGCCAGGGCGAGACCGATAGCACAAAATTAAAGACAATGCCAGGGCGAGACCGATAGCACAAATTAAAGACAATGCCAGGGCGAGACCGATAGCATGAAAATTAAAGACAATGCCAGGGCGAGACCGATAGCATGAAAATTAAAGACAATGCCAGGGCGAGACCGATAGCATGAAAATTAAAGACAATGCCAGGGCGAGACCGATAGCACAAAATTAAAGACAATGCCAGGGCGAGACCGATAGCAAAAATTAAAGACAATGCCAGGGCGAGACCGATAGCATGAAAATTAAAGACAATGCCAGGGCGAGACCGATAGCACAAAATTAAAGACAATGCCAGGGCGAGACCGATAGCATGAAAATTAAAGACAATGCCAGGGCGAGACCGATAGCATGAAAATTAAAGACAATGCCAGGGCGAGACCGATAGCACAAAATTAAAGACAATGCCAGGGCGAGACCGATAGCATGAAAATTAAAGACAATGCCAGGGCGAGACCGATAGCACAAAATTAAAGACAATGCCAGGGCGAGACCGATAGCATGAAAATTAAAGACAATGCCAGGGCGAGACCGATAGCACAAATTAAAGACAATGCCAGGGCGAGACCGATAGCATGAAAATTAAAGACAATGCCAGGGCGAGACCGATAGCAAAATTAAAGACAATGCCAGGGCGAGACCGATAGCACAAAATTAAAGACAATGCCAGGGCGAGACCGATAGCATGAAAATTAAAGACAATGCCAGGGCGAGACCGATAGCATGAAAATTAAAGACAATGCCAGGGCGAGACCGATAGCATGAAAATTAAAGACAATGCCAGGGCGAGACCGATAGCACAAAATTAAAGACAATGCCAGGGCGAGACCGATAGCATGAAAATTAAAGACAATGCCAGGGCGAGACCGATAGCATGAAAATTAAAGACAATGCCAGGGCGAGACCGATAGCATGAAAATTAAAGACAATGCCAGGGCGAGACCGATAGCAAAATTAAAGACAATGCCAGGGCGAGACCGATAGCACAAAATTAAAGACAATGCCAGGGCGAGACCGATAGCATGAAAATTAAAGACAATGCCAGGGCGAGACCGATAGCATGAAAATTAAAGACAATGCCAGGGCGAGACCGATAGCACAAAATTAAAGACAATGCCAGGGCGAGACCGATAGCATGAAAATTAAAGACAATGCCAGGGCGAGACCGATAGCAGGAAAATTAAAGACAATGCCAGGGCGAGACCGATAGCACAAAATTAAAGACAATGCCAGGGCGAGACCGATAGCATGAAAATTAAAGACAATGCCAGGGCGAGACCGATAGCATAAAATTAAAGACAATGCCAGGGCGAGACCGATAGCACAAAATTAAAGACAATGCCAGGGCGAGACCGATAGCAGAAAATTAAAGACAATGCCAGGGCGAGACCGATAGCACAAAATTAAAGACAATGCCAGGGCGAGACCGATAGCATGAAAATTAAAGACAATGCCAGGGCGAGACCGATAGCACAAAATTAAACACAATGCCAGGGCGAGACCGATAGCAGGAAAATTAAAGACAATGCCAGGGCGAGACCGATAGCATGAAAATTAAAGACAATGCCAGGGCGAGACCGATAGCAGGAAAATTAAAGACAATGCCAGGGCGAGACCGATAGCATGAAAATTAAAGACAATGCCAGGGCGAGACCGATAGCATGAAAATTAAAGCATGCCAGGGCTGAACCGTTAGCGAAATTAAAGACAATGCCAGGGCTGAACCGTTAGCAAGAAATTTAAAAGACAATGCCAGGGCTGAACCGTTAGCAAAAATTAAAAAGACAAATGCCAGGGCTGAACCGTTAGCACGAGGATGAGAAGGGGAATGCCAGGGCTGAACCGTCGGCATGAGAAGTAAAGCAGTGTCAATGCACGTCTTGCTTTGGAGGACTCTTTTTTTTGTTACTTTATTTACAAAGTACTGAACACAAATGTATGATTCTAATCATGAAGTGGAATGCATGGATGGACATGAAATGTATGCAGACTATGACATGAAATGCATGAATTATGCATGATCTTGAGTTGAAATTAAGATGCACTTGTCTTGAAAGTTGGATTCACTGAGAATTTTTTCTTTTTGTGCAGGCTTTATTTGAAACCAATCAAGCTTGTCCTCATATGGAAGTTTATCCTCAACACAGCTAACTTGCTTAGGCCCTTTTTCTCTTTTTATGACCACTTCTCTCCTTTCAAGCAAATCACCCTCAAATTTGACCTTCTCTCTCTTTTTTTTTGATTGTCATTAGCTCTCTAAATCACATTACTGATTCCAAGTTGACTATTTTTGAAGCATTACTTAATGAGCATGCATGGATTCACAGGTATTTAAGAGCTGGAACTTTTTGGGTTTGGATTTTTGGTTTGAAAGTGGAGGGTATTTTGGAGGGAAAACATAGGAAAGACAAAGGCGACACAGGATGGTAGGGAAAAAAGGTATTATGGCAACCTCGAGTTTATTGGGGATTCCATTTACTTGAGGTGCCTGACTTGCTGGGAATTGGCTGGGTATTGAAAACAAGTTTTACCATAGGGGAGACTTCCAGAGGTAGCAAGCAAAATCTAACTCACGGTTATGCAAAACTTTTGCCCCGGTGTTAGTAGAAGGTATTGCCCCAAGAGAAGGCTACACAGGTGTACCAAACAACGGTTGACTCGTGAAAGGACCTGCAAAGATTTTGCTTCAAACAGCTCAGGTGTGGAAAAGAAACTTTTGACTCATGACGGGTCTTACACAGGTTTTGCCCCAGTACTGGTGAAAGTTGTTGCTCACAAGAGTGCACTTGACGGATGTAGGGTATGGTAAGGATTTTTCCTCATTCTGGTGAAAGACATTGCCCTGAGAGAATACTACCTGATGTAACAAGAAACATTTGACTCTTAAAGGTCTTACGAAACTTGCCCCAGTGTGGGGTTTTCTCGAGACTCTCAAGCTTATCCTTCACAAAGTTGCCCAAATGTACACTATT